>JAHZMU010001692.1:0-52418 GCA_027743725.1 Rambutsinella grinnellia
TTTCTCTTTTTAATTTCTTTGTCCCGGCCCCCCTGATAAGCCCCTTCTGTCCCGGCCCTGGCGTGGCTAGCCAGTTCAATCCACCGGTACTACGGCCCTGGCACTACCTACCCTACGATTTTGTAATAGCTATTAATACTCCTATTATTTATGGCTTACGGTAACAAAATTTGTTGAAAAAATCTACACTTTTATCCCTACACATGAACAACGCCCGTGTACGTTCTTCACTTGCAAATATTAAATTAGGGTAGTATTAAAATGATAAAATGGGGTGGCCGTAACCCACTCATTTCATAAGAGATGAGCTATGAAATTCAAGGTTAAATAAACATTTTATGAATAGCAGAAGATTTTGTGGAATCATTTAGTTCTAGAAATGACTTTATTCACTAGTTTTTCCCTGCTTATTGTAATTATGATGAAAATTTCAAAAGCTGGAACTAACAACGAAATATCTGGCAAATCTTCTGTTTGGTTTATGGAAGAAAGTAAAATAAAATGTTTCAAATAAATTGTTTAAAAATTGTAAAAAAAAATTCAGGTTTTCACCCTGGAAAAGCGTCCGCTCCTGGTAAAACGAGAAGTGGAAATAGTGGAAACATCGTGCTTGCTTTAGCCAAAAGTATTAAGCCAGAAAAAGGAAAGTCTGAGAAAAGGCAAAGGATCCGATATCTGTTTCGGAATACAACGTAAAAAATATAAATGAATTTATAGCCTTTTGATCAATTGATCTTTTGAACTAGGAGCTTCTATAATTTGAGAAGGGATGGAAAAGACGCGGCTTCAGTCTGGATAAGAAATGCTAGCTTGGAAGTCTTCGTGCACGGATTTACGCCTTCTGGCGAAGAGCCGAGGATATTTGATGTTGCAAATGGTAGAAATGGTGGGACAATTTTTAGTTTTTTTAATTATTAATTACATAATTATTTTTTAGAATATTTAAAAAAGGGGAAAGTAAACATAGTCGTGGTTGATTGGACTGAGCTCAGCACATATCCTATTTTTCGATACAATGATGTTGTTGACTCAAGCTATTATGCTGGCCAGGACTTGGGCGAATTCCTAATAAAATTGCAGACTCTTAATCTTATCACGTATGATAAGGTACACATTATTGGCTACTCTGTAGGAGCGCACGTCGCTGGCGTTACGGGGGACTGGATTAATCACGCGAGTAAAAGGAAAATCGGAAGGATTACAGGACTTGATCCAGCCGGTCCCCTCTTTGATGAGGGGAATGGCCTACCTAAAGATACAGGACGAGTGTTGAATTCAGATGATGCAGAGTTTGTTGATGTACGTATAAAAGATCAGTTTTAAAATGCTTAAAAGTAAATAATTACGCAGATAATTCATTGCAATATGGAAAATTATGGGTCGAAAGTACAAGCAGGTCATGCCGATTTCTATCGTAAGTTAATATTTTTAATTGATTTGAAATGGTACTTGACAAACATTTATTAGCTAATGGTGGAGAAACACAGCCAGGATGTAAACTGGAGGATGATATTGGTATTGATTTCAAAGCCTTTTTAAATTTTAAACGTCTCAATCTCAAATGCTTTTAGCTTATGGCTGCTCTCACAGTAAATGCTTCGAGTTTTTCCAGCAGAGCATAAACCAAAAGCAATTTCTAGCTTGTTCTTGTACCAACTGGGGAAATTATGTTTCTGGATTGTGCAGATGTGACGGGGCTGTTTTGATGGGAGAGAATTTGAATACAAAGTAAGCCATAATTTTAACTTACTGAAATTGGGTACAAAATTTATAATCAATTTATTCTAAATAGGCGGGCATCCGGCAGATATTATCTGAAAATTGTTTAAATTAAATTCCTACTTTAAAATCCCCAGAGAGAAACAATCAAGTCCGAATAGGCTTATTCTTTACTGTGGTTTCTTTTCACGCATCAGCAAAATGCATTTTCCACACAAACGCATACAGACTAAAACCAGATCAATTTTTCCTCCTGTACTCATGTCAGTGTATCCATTTATCTCTAAATTAATTCACTTTTGCAAAATAATAAAATTTCCGCTTCAGCCATCTCTCATCAAATAATTAGCTTCAAAGGAAAAGTCAAACGAGTTGGTATAAAAAATTCTATTCGGTTCAAGGATATATTTTTAAAAATCTACTCAATCACCACATCTTCTCTTATTATTCTTTAATCATAATTTTTCTTGTTATAAAATTCCTACGAATCAAGCCCAACCTTGTTTCTCCCATAAAAAAAAGAAATGCTTCTCGGTTCATTTGTCTTTGCATATTTTAAGTCAACAAAGTGGAACGACAACGTTCCCTATCAAAATCAGTTGCATCGAATGCAAAAAAAAACACTCTCAGTTTTTCTCAAAAAATTTCATAACATCCCCAAAAAATTCTAACCTTTTATCAAAAATGGTGACTATTTTTTAAATTTAAGACTAGACTCATCAAATTATTCATATTTTCTTACAAAATTTCCTACCATCCCCTTCTAATTTTACATTTTATCTTAAAAAAACGACTAGTTTACATGAGAATTGTAACAGCATATCTCACACTGACCATTATCATTATGTTGAGCATTTCAGTATAAAAAGAAACGACTTTGTCCATAATTAAATACTTTCGCCGGTCATGCTTTTTGCCATGCACATCTCACAAAACTCACACTTAATTGCAATTCTTTTTACAACTCTTATGATTGTCCTTAATGGAGGCAATAACATTCTAGTCCCATTTCTCCACAGTGGCCACCCAATCGTAACTTTTGAAAATGGTCAAGAGATATGATGGTTATTTAAGCGGTGAAAATGAACAGAAACATCGTGTCCTCCTCATCGTTAGAGAGAAACAAAACGCTAATTACCTCTGCAATAAAAAGGTAAACAAAATAAAATGTGTAACAAATTGCCCATCATCAAATAAAACCCTTTTGTTCCGAGTTATAACGCTATTGTTTGCGATCGTATGAAAAACATCATTTTCTTCATTTTTTTCATGATTGTTTCAACAATTTGACAAAATAATAAGAGAGATTTTCCAAACAGAATAAAATTGATGAGGTGTAATATAATTTAAGATATTACGCAGTTTTCATCTTGCGAGAGAGCTGAGTTGTTAAATTTTTGTCTAAATCAGATAAAGAGGTTCTTGAAATGAAAACTAATATTATCGAATCATTCGGTAACATTCTGATTTACGCGCAATTTAATTATAGAAATAGTTGAAATCATCCATATCTGTGGAAAGAGTGTAATTAAATGCATGAATTATTCCTTACCTTATGATTACTCTGATAATCCGATACAAAGAGAAAATTTTGGCTAATAATTACTAATTAAAATTCAGAGATTAAACAAACTTTCTGATAGCAAATATTAAACATTAGGGTTTGCCTTAGCCATAATTTTATCACTGTAATTATGTTACGTTAGCTTTTTATTAAGATATTTTTGATATTGGTAACACCCTTTCAATATCCGACATAAAATTTAATCGAGGAATAAAAACAGACTTAATTAGAAACGTCACTAGTTGTTAAAACTTTCATAAACTTCATATGACACGTTAATCGTTGAAGTTCATGAAGCGAAATGAGACATTTTGCTTTACACAAATCATACAGCATGAATTTCTAATTTGAATAATAAATAAAGCTTTGCGCATCTTTAAAACATAATCATCTTAAGATCAGAGGTTTTAAGGAGGCCTTTGTTTCTCTCTGCTTTAGCAAGAGCTCGGAGTGGGCTCCCCAATCCTACTTTTCTGCTAATTCTTCCTTTTTTTCTTTTCAAGATCATTTTCACAGCACCTTTCATCCAATCTCTTCTGAACTTATTAAATTTGTCATAGAATCTCCCACCACATTAAACGTTTCAACCGCATGCGCATCCATTCATTCAATTCGTTCAGAATCAGGTAAAATAACTAATTATCATGGGCTTGTAGTTTGCGCGGTTTTGATGAAACTTTCTTCTTATAAAAATTAACTCGAGGAATTCGTCAACCAATTGATGAGATTCCTTTCAAAGGATTTCTAAAAATATCAAGAATTTTTCTCTCTCTCCCCATTTACTCAACCATTTGAGGCCCAAACAATTCCTCTTGATCTAGATTGAAAAACTAAAACAAATCATATAACATATTCAACCCCGTATTGGATTATGTATTTCTGGGAGAGATAGAAAGAATCGAAACATTTCAACAGTTTCGTGTAGCTTAGCCATCATCCTTCAAACACGTAGAGCTCAACCATATCCTTATTTTTACCAACATTATATTCACATTTTAACTGTTGGGTGAATAATGTCGAGATTTTTTTCTCTCTTTTGCAATATACTTTTATTCTTGAGTGAAAGAGGAACGAGAGTAAGTTAGCAAACCTAAAAGATTACGTTTCAGCCAGCTCATGTATAACTGATAATGGAAAGGGCTAAAAGGGATTGGTGTAGGTAGTGAAAAACGAGCACGCTACTGACCAAAAGACCGTGTCAAATACGCTCGCCATTAGCCCAACCTTTTCTATCGACTCAGTTGAGCTTTTGGTATCGTCGAGAGGATTTCTGCGCTGCCCTATTCACTGAAAAAGGGGAGCGTTCTCATTTACAAAAGTATCCATTACATCTCCAAAATGGTGTGGATAATTCGAGTGGTGTCGTGGTGAAAGCTGGAATTGTGACAGTGTTGAATTGGAGAGATTATAATTTAAATATCTAATCTATAATCCCCAAGATTGAAATAATAATGTGAGAAATTCTCTGTGAGGAAATGTGTTTTGGTGATGAAAACCTTGTTCTTCTAAAGGTTTACAATGCTTTCCAGAAGATATTTACAGAGGAGTGTGCTCACTTGTTTTATAGTTGTGTTCACTTTGGTCCGGGTGAGGGCAGACTTTGTGGAAGATGTTAGTCTTCTTTTCGCACACCTAAATTATAATGGGACCGTACCCGGTGCGACTTTTAATGAAGGATATTCGCCAGGTATGAATTCATTTTAAAAAATTTCCCCTTCCATTCCACACACTTCCAAACAAAATGATTTCGTTTCTTGTTGAAAGTAAAACAACTCTCGTTACCCCATCTCATTTACATTTTTTACCCCATTTCACTTTTATTTTAAGAGCTAAAATCTAGAACGAAATAATTAGTGGTGAATAGCTAAATAGCATAAATCCATTTAAAAGAGTAAACAAAAAGGATAAAGAAAAAGTAGCGATGAAATATGAAATGATCAAGGAAAACAAAAGGGAGAAAATATGAATTTCGAATTCATTTCAAATGCAAGAAAAAGTAGTCGTGAATTCATTCATACCTATTTCAATTACTGTACTATATAGTTGTTCACTCCACCATAAGATTCATTCCCTTATTACAAAACGATGGGGATGCAGAGCAGAGCAAAGCAAGAGAGAGAGAGAGAAGCAGTACCCCCGAACAAAGACAGGGGCAGATGATTTCAATAATTGGGGCTAGAGATAAAAAAACAATGTAAAATTATAAATAACTTTTCTCACTCTTTTCCCCACTTGGATCAAAGATGAAGGTGAATGCATGAAACGAATGAGCATCTCACCAGAAAATGCAATGCTTTTCAGAAAAAAAAACTCGATATCACCAACAATTAAATACTTGAGCATTTTGGGACGATCAGATTTTTTATTGATAAAAATGACCAATAAGGTCTGCTAAACAATTTAATTCCGAATTTAAAAAGATAAAACTCTGATCAGTTGGCCGTGACAAATAAATTTTGTCTTAACTGATAGTTCTCTCAATGGAACAAGTTGAGGTGGATACGAGGAATTCAAGCCTAGGTCAACTTAATAATTTATGGGATATCCTTCGTTAGAGATGAGTTATATCTAAACCATTACATTAATTTCAAATCTTAAAATCTTCAAATTCGAATCTTCTTCCAGCCTAAGCTTCTTCTCCCCACAACCTCCTTTTGAATCTCTCATGACTTTAAAAAGTCACACAAAAACCTCACAATAATGAATAGAAACCACTTAATTATCTCAACACAATCTCTGTAAATCGTAACGCTTCTTGCCATCTCACTTTTTATTTTAAAAAATCACTCATCTCATCCCAAAATTGTGACATGCTTTGTGCATCCTTCCTTAATTGAGGGAGAAACCAAGGGCCCCTTTTCACCCCTTAAAAAATGGAAAATGTAGATTAGTTTCTCGAGAGGAATACCTTAAGTAATAAACTTTGCATTCCCATTTCTCTCCACCAATTAAAACCCTTTCTCACTCGAAACACATCAAGTTCACTCGTTATAAATATCATGCTCTTAATAACAATTATGTACGACAGAAAAACCTACTTCCATTACTCCATCCTTGTTTTTAAGGGCTTATCAATTGAGAAAAGTGAGATAAGCCAGACATGTATATATGTAACAGTGTGTTAACTACTTATTACCAATTTTTCAACCTGATCATTAAAAGTAGGAGATAAGCCGAGAGAAAAAATACCTCCGCTTCACCCAAAAACCATTCTCGAACCTTCCCTAAATTCCTAATTACAAATAATTCAAATATCTCTTAACCAAACACGTAAACATTTTTCTCTCTCCCAGAAAGCAAAATCATCGAAAAAGCAAATTGAATGAGAGAAAAGTTGAAAGAATCATTATTATTAACAAATTATTACCAACTTGTCTCGTAATGCTTGAAAAATGAATGAAGAATCAACTTATTTTCCGCTAAAAGGCTAAAACGTATCATCTCAATTGACTTGAAAATAGTCATCAATTCCACATTTTATCTCGATTACAACGTTATGCATTGGTTCCCCCTACCCCTTTTTTGAGGTGAAGTGAGAGAGTGATTTTTTTGCAGGATAAGACCTTATCATGATAAAAAGCTCATCATTCACAAGAGATGCGTAAGAATTTCGATGAGAGATGAAAGGACAATGGGAGCGGAACCTTTGCACTCTGCAGTTAGCTGCACACACACACGCAGAGATGGAAGAACATGAAATCCTACACCATTTATATATAAAGCAATTTAATAGTTCAAAAACGTGTAGGAACATGCAAGGGAAACGGTCTAGTGAGCAACCTTCACCCTTTTTCATCGTTGCCAAGATATAAAAAAAATTGCTTACCCGCTTTTTTCATATACCCTATTGGTTTTTTTCATAAGAATGTAAACCAACAACTATTTAATTAAATTTATATGTTTCTTCATCCCCTGCATAATAACTGGGATGCGAAGAGAATTTGCAATTCAGGGCTCCTTCTTAAACCCAGAGGAATATAGTTTTTCCTTTCAATTCATAGATTCAAGTTCGGATGAGATTGATGGAGGGACACTGGCCACTCCAGTCCTTCCATTTTCTATTCTCCCATCCGCAACTGTTTCGGAGGAGAGAAGTGATGAGAAATCCACTGTTACCATTACTCCATCAGCAACGGAAACAGTTCCCGCGATGGTCATTACGGCATCAAAGGTCACCTTAGGTCATAGGATGGGAGTGGAAAAGGAAAGTGATAATGGGACAGAGTCATTCTCAGCTCAATTGGATGATATTAGTTTAACAGCATCAAGTGGGTTGGATAGAGACGAAGATGATTCGAAAGCAAGGCATTCGAGATACCAAAGGTTTCCGGATGAGGAGACTGCTGCCGATTCAAACTTTACAAGCGGGGATGTGCCCGATGGTGGAGCAGCGGAATACTACGGAGAATTAACTGGGGAAGGAAGCTACGCGGATAACTATTTAGAGGAGGATAATCCTGAACACTTGCCAAATCCAATGGCTCTAATAAATCCCAATGGGGAAGGAAGTAATCCCCCATTGGAGGAAGATTTTGCAGAGGCATTCAAGAAAGGGAATCCAAACGGGAAAAGAAGACGCTTCAGGGGAGGAAGGAAGAATAGAATGAGGTTGAAAAAAGTTGATCAAACTTCAGCACAAACTTCTGGCGCAGATAGTAATCAGTCCGGTCAGAATAGTCAGCAAGATCAGAGTTCGCAGGTGACCCCATCACCACTCCTTGCTAGGGATAGGGATCCCACAAAATTTATCCGGATTCGGAGTACAACTTCACCACCAACCTTTTACACAAGAGCTAGTACAACGACAACGGAAGCGCCGAGTACAACAGAGTCAATTCCACCCCCACAACCTCCGCAGTCATCACCTCCAACTCCAAGCCCGGATGAAAGTGAGAGCCAAGCAAGCCCCGCCCCAATTATTAAAAATGGACCAAAGCCTATAATTCTCCAGAGCACCTTTCACTCAGAACCAGTCGGGGTTACTCAATCTCCACAGATTGAAAAGCCGAGTGGAAACACGGAGAAAATCAGTACATATTTCTTCTCCACTCCAGCCCCATCAAATCGGCTTCGTTTAAGGCAAAAGATTCGGGATAGTGCGCCACAAATAAGCTCAACAACAACTACGGAAGCAGCTCCAATTGAGGATGATGACATGTGGAAAAACGAGTTTAAAGACTTTCACAAAACGTCCTTCTTCTCCGGACCTATTGCCAGTGGCAAGTTCAAAATCCCCGAATTTCTTCCGATGGACATCGGCCTTGAATCTGATAAGCAGGAGTCTGTAGAGAACTCTTTGTCTCGACCTGACACTCACGAGAACAAAGCGTATTCAATAATCCGGCACAATACCGACGCCTCTTCCCACCGTGAGTTTGAAATATCCACTGCTCCAAAACCCCGCAAGCCTAAGAAGCCCGCGGCAACAATTTACTATGACCAACCACATAGTTCCTCCTCCCCCGAAACGGAAACTTATGCTCAAGGGTCAAGCTCCGAGCCATCCGCTTATTTCCCAACTCACCGCCCCACAAGCGGTTCCCATTACGACCGTACAAAAGACAAAGTGATTTTCTACAACGACAATCCATACAGTGCCCATCATGGAGTTACGACAACTGCCATTTTAGGCGAGTTCTCTTCAAGCCCAGAGAGCCCACACGGTTCTAGCCAAACAGTTGGCACTCACATCTCCTTCTCGGAGAACCCAAATCACGACTTATCATCGACAACTGATCACTACGATCACAACAGACTAAGTATGTACCCACGTGGAAGAGTTTATCCAGACGATAGCAATCCTCATGCGGAAAACACTTTAAAAAACGGACCACCTGACTCCTCCCACATTCACAGTCCCAATATGGTTGACCACACTCAACTTTCACCATTCTCTGAAGGGCCACACAACCCTTATGCACACTCTTATGTTGACGCCCATCCAACTAATCAAAGCCCGGGCTCCATGTACGGGACTGTTGAGGAAGTGCCAGCTCACGATAATCCTTATGGCAACCACCCTCATCATCACGTCCACCACCAAGTACCTTACCCATTTAGTTCTGAAGGACCTGGTGGCCCATCACCCTCACCTTACCCACACAGTTTCCCTTCATCATCCCCAATGTCTCCACCCCCACCACAACCCTCCCATTTGCCTCCACATCAAGACATGCCCACTTTCTCTCCTTCCCCGTACGATATTCAAGCTCAGCATGAAAGTAGTCATGAGTCTCCTTTCCCCCATAATCATTTAGCTGAGAGCCCCTCTCAAGTCATTAATAGCGAATCAAGCCCACACCACCACCACTCAGCAGAGATCCATGATAACTCCATCGAGTCACCATCGCCATCATCCCCTTCAGAAGCGCCAGACAGTCCTAGTCCCCTCCTACAAGATGTGCCATCTGGGGTCGACCACGGCTCCCACCTTTTCGAAGAGAACGACTTCCCTCCACATGCGCATACAATGTCGCATTTAGCTGATTACGAACCAGCAAATCCCCCATTGCCTCATGATCATCCTTTCCACAGCAGTTTTATCCCATTCCCCTCTCACGAATTGGGGGAAGCAGGGCCACCACAAGAACATCACGATCACGACAGCAATTCCCTTTCCTCAACTGGAGGTCCATTTCATCCCGGCACTGTCGAAAATGTTCCTACTGGTAGACCTCCATTTGAGCCTTCACCTCTAATCCCCGCTTCGAAGCCACAGGCCCCACACGGCATTGAGTTTACCCCAATCCCAGACGATGTAAAGGAGAACGAATTGTACAACGTTTATGCAAAGCCACAAGAGGACTCCCCTCCAACTCAAAGTCTTCATGAGTTACAGCAACAGCGTCATCCCTATCTCCAAGGACTTCCTGCCCATCATTATGACCATCCGCAGCATCCACAACATACAAATGAACACACAGGCTACATGGGCCCACCTCCAACCCAAGGCAATCCTCCCCTTAGCTATCATCCATCAGGACCTTCCGGTCCAGAACATGCCAAAGATACCGGCTATGCCGGCCCAGTTGCCGAAATCCATCCTGGAGTATATCCCCATCCAGAAAATCACGGCGAGAGTTATCAACATCACGACCAACAAAATCCCAATTACCCTCACGAAGTAGGAAATTTTAAACCAAGTCAGTTAGATTTGGAGACTCTCAAACATCACGAGAACCATCCGCATGAAGGAGGCGTTCTTGGACCAAGCAATTTAGCAGCGAACGATATAAAATCAAAGTTACCTCAGCCAAGTTTCAGCAATACCCCATATGTTTTAATGTTCCCTCAGTTGATTCCTGAAGCGGCGATGAGACCCTCGCCACCATCCCTACTTTCCAAAGAGATTCCAGTGATTCAGGCGAGTTCCATTTCAGACTTTGCCTCAGGAAGTTCAGGAGAGAAGCCACCCCTAGCACCGGGCTTCCAAACTGTTCCTGTTCACCCCAGAGATCAAATGTATCAGGTTTTAGCAAAGGCTCATTATGACAAGCAGATGGATAAATATATGGAGTCGAAGAAGAGACCTCCATCCGCTATTTACACTCCTTATGGTAATTAAAAAGTCTAAATTAAGTCTAAATTATAAATTAATTTTTAAAATCTTCTTCAGGAATCCTCGTCCCAGTTGGAACAAGCGTTGATCCAGCTTCGTCAATGTCCCACAACATATTTTCTAAGCGACCCCCACCCCGTCGTGGAGAGAAGAGTTTATTGGGAGCTCTACTCGGTTCTTCCTCTGGATTAAATGGAAGATTCCAACCTCCTAATATGGGACATAAACTAAATAAATTGATGGAATACGAACCAGCCATTGACCTCCTTGCTGAGAAGCTTGCTATGAAACTCGTCACAGCTCATCACGCTTTAAACGACAAAAAAGTTGAGGGATTAGGCCACGGACTGATTAAAAAGATGGACCAAGTGTCTCCCGATGACTTTGGGACAGCTCATTTAAGTCCAGTGGGAAGGCCCCACAGTTTCGGGCATGGCCCTCCACCTCCAAGGGCTGGTGAACTGAAAGATTATCTAAAGGGAGTACTAAAAGGTCACTTTACAGAAGTCGTGGATAAAGGACCAATCGACGAGAGTAGGCGACCAATGTCATTAGCTAATAAACTGCTCAATACTATCTTCCGGAAAGGAAGGATTAATTTCCCTCCACCCAAGTCGTTCTTACCAATTGGCTCGCCAAGTATGATGCCGACGATGGGAAGCTATACCCCCAGCTCAAGCCAAGATCCACATATGATGTCAAATAATATGCACCATAGCCAATATCACGTTCAGAGTGGTCCTCCAAGCCCCGGAAGTATAATAAGTAGTGGTGTTGGCCACATGATGTCTAGTCTGATGGGTGGAAATATGATGGGCCACCCCTCCCACATGATTCCAAACGTGGGCACTGGCACAATCATGACAAATATGGGAGGAGGAATGATGACAAGTGCAAGTATGGTAATGCCAAATAAAGTGCTTCCACCACCAACTTTGAGTAGTCCAACACCTGCGCCTGCACACCATCCTTCACATTATCACGGAGGCATTGGCCACCCCTTCCCTCCCTTGTTCCCCCAAGGGGCTCAAGGATTCATTGGATCAATTAAGAGATTCTTCAATTTTGGCCAGCCGGAAAGATCCGCTTTTGAAGTGACTAATTTTGGAGGTAGAAATCTGTTCGGGAATGGAAGCTTTTCGGAAGCGCCTAGTCCCCGCTTTAATCAGAAGCAGCAGCCAAGTATGAATATGATTGCGCATCATAACCAAATCTATCCAGTTATGATGGCGTCGTCGACAGTGCAAAGGAAAACTATTAGTGTTACGCCACCACCACCACCCCCACCCCCTCCTTATCAACCACCCCAACCTTCAATTCTCCGACCTGTCAGTGACAACAGTAGTAGTATTTTCAGCAGTATCCGTAACAGCTTCGCAGCTCCTCAGTCCAAACTAGCCAAGAAGAATAAAAGTAATAAAGGGAAGAAAGAGGTCAAGTTACAAAATAGACTGATATCATCATCCCAATCCATTCATCCAACGCCCCTTCCCCAGCTAAGTAGTACTACATCCAAACCCAAGATAACTAATCCATCCAATAACAAGCATTTCACAGCCGTCCCCAACTCAACTTTAAGCAAACCCCACACCGTTCTTAGTAAACCGAGCGGGTCAAAAATCCTTCCTTCACCAAAGGACAAACCCCACTCCATATCAAAGGGTAAGAATGAGTTGGAGAATGTAAAGAAAGAGCTACTGAAGAAGAGAAAAGGAAGTGAAGAAGGCTCATCAACAACGACGCCACCACCATCGAAAAAGATGTCTAAACTAGACATGTTCCAAACGCTCCTAGGCTCTACGCGCTCTGTCCTCAATTATTTTAAATCCGAGGCGAGAAAGAACGCCCCGACTGTTCTCAAGCCAAGAACCGCTGTTGCCGATAATGAGCAGAGTAATTCGTAACAAATTTATGTAGAAAGGGCAATTATTTTTTATACTAGGACTATGTATTTTTTGCTGTCAAAAACTATTTAGATTTATTTTTTTTAGTCGTAGCCAGTTATCTACTTAGAAATTAGATGTTTGCCTGTTATCTTTTAACGTGTGCCCTTTATGGTGTTCTTGGGAATGTGTATGCGTCTATTTAAATGTGTGTAGAATGTTGAAATTTGCCTGGTTTGGTTGGGGATGGAATTGTGAATGATTTTTGTACAAGTTTTGAAACAAGTTAATTCTCATTTTTATATTAGATTGTGTTAAAACCTTGTGTAAACTTTAAACTTGGATAAGATATTGTTGTGCTATATTTATTAATAAACTGTTTTGCTCCACGAGAAAAGTATTTGCATTGACTAAAATACCAACGTTCATATTCTTATCTTTTTCGTTCTCATTTTCATAAATTCCTTTCTTGCAATTCGTACATATTTTGACATAAAGGAAGGGAAAATATTATTCAAATTAGGGGTGAAATACCAACATTCTTTTACGTTTTGGGTTGGATGAAACGACGCACATTTTGCAGAAGGAATTCAGAGGAGTTAGTTGGGCAAAAGCTGTTGGTGGAGAAGGTGCTCTTGCAAACCTTTAGAAGTTGGGAATTTTATAAAATTGAAGGGATTTGAAGCGAAGACAATTACAGTATTTACAGCGTGATTGGCAATCGAATTGTTGATTGGGATTGAACAAGTATTTAATGGTAAGTGTATTTTAATCATTCCATTTATGACAATTAGCTCAAAATAACATTTTTTATTTAGATGATGGATGGGCAAGTGGAAGATGTGGACTTTTATACCTTGACGAATCTCAGCGTGCCACCGGTGCCTGTGTTTGTTTTGCCTGACTTTGGAACCGGCGAGGTTCCAAGTGCGATTGAAGACGGGATGGCTCATACCTTGACGGATCTCTGCGTAGCGTCTGTCCCTGTTTTTCATGAAGACCTTCCGAGTGCAACTAATGACGGGATGGATTTTAATGCTGACGTTTTACAGGAATTGGATTCTACACTTCACGGACTGGAGCCTACTGATGCTAAAGAAGAACCAAAAGATTGTGTTGATGCAATGCCCCCACCACCCCCGAAGTCTGCGAAACCAAAGAAGAAGAAAGCTCCAAAAGTGAAGAAGCCCAAATACTACGAATTAGACCCCGATAATGTTTCGGATCCTAATGAGAAGTCTGTCATCATCCACGCCAAGAAAAGTCGCGCCTACCGACAGAAGATCAACGATACCATCGCAAAGGCCAAAGAAATCCGGGAGCGAAAGCAAACCACTCAAGACTTGCTACTCTTGAGCTTCCTAGAACAAATGTATGGTTTCAGCGCGAAGGAAATTTATGACAAGAACCAAAAGCTTCATCTCTGGATAACGCCTGTCAGCAATGATACGGTAACTGTGGAGATGATTGCGGCGTCAAATGAAGATGAGGTAGCTCCGACTGATGTAATTAATGAATAGACTTTTGTATATTTTATAATGAATTTTTTGTAAATGAACTAACAAGACAGAATTAAACAACAAAACGTGTTTTTTTATTTTACACTCACAAACCTTGATCTATAATATCATATTAATATCCTGTATTAAATCATTATGATATATATTTATAGTATGACATAAGAGTAAATATTTTTCATAGCTAAAGGACGAGTTGAAAAATTTTGGTTTTCTCCTCTCATATTTCTCTCCTTTTTTTGTAGTATCGAAAGACGTCACTTATTAAATGAACCAACTGGTCTATACATATCATCAAGGTAAATTGCCTAAGCATGCATTGCCATTGAAAGGGTTGTCAAAAGACTTCCCTATTAACTCATTCTATAAAATAAAAAGTGAAAGAAGCACTACATCATTAACATTTTAAAAAACATAAAAAAAGTCCAGTGTTTTCTGATATTTTCCTTTTGGACATGTCATCTTGTATTTGGTCAGTTTAGAAATTATAGACAAGATTACTCTCTAGAGAAAAACAACTCCCCATTTATCTCCCCCACTCTCTACTCTTTATAAAAATTGGAAAGTGAAAAAAAAAATTCTGCATAAAATTGTACCTGAGAAGTTCTAAATTTCTTTATGAAATATTGAAGCAATTTTTTCTCTTCCATCCACCTTCATCCACACGAATATAAATAACTTACGAATACTCTCTCTCACACACTCATTCATCGTCCTTAACAAATTAGCAAATATAACAAGTTTAAAAGTGGTGTGAAAAGTGCTTGTACAATTCTTAAAATTTTATCTTTAATCTTGTCGCATATTTTCCCTTAAAACTATTTTTTACCCAAAGCTATTGAACATTTTGATAACAAGCGGGCTACACACACCTTTCCATAAAAGTGATCTACACAACAATAATATAATGCATTTCTTTCAAACCTGAAATCCTTCCTCGGGTACAACTAATATTTCTCGCTCCATCATGACAAAGATATTTACAAGTTTGGAATTAAAAATTCCCTTAAATGTATGAAAAAAGAGCTTCCCAAAAGCTTTCTCTTTGATCTACACAGTTTTATATGCAAATATACTAATAATACATAGACGGCGTTAGTTTTACAGCTTTTTTTCCCGGAATATTTATGCAAACATTAAGCAGTAGCTTCAAACAGCTCCCAACATATTGTACTATGCCACAGTTATTATATATTTTTATAAAAGATTAAAAATTTCTATTTAATAACTCAATAACTATATTTTTACATAATTACAACGGATTACAGTTAAAAATATTTTACGACTAGATCATTTTGCTTCCCTTTTGAAACTGAAGTTGTTAAAAATCTTTTGAATGATTCTTGCCCCTCTGGTAACTCAACTTTCGATGTTTACTGTACAAACTGTGTCAGAAACTATAAGCAATTATCTCTAAGAAAATTAGTGCTTGGAAGCTGCTCTGACGATTTGGAATGAATAAAAGGGTAAGTAACTGACATTAGTAAAATGCTGGTGTTGGCAGTGAGCTTGCTCTCTGCTAAGAAAAATTATCCGCTTTCACCCTCCACCTTCTCCCCTCCTACTATTTTATAATTTTATTGAAAAAATTCTAAAAAAATTTCAGCCCCCTACGATTAAAAACTTTAGAAATGTGAGAAACCTTTTGCTTTTAAAAAAATTTCAAAATTTGGCCATACAACTTGTCACTTTTAATGCATACTTTATTAGCAAACTTTGAAACTCGCTATTTCTCCTCTCTAGAGATTTCTCTCCTAAACTATTAGTCGATGAAAAATTGTAAAAATGTAAAAAAAAATCAGGATCTTATTTTATCTTTGTCAAATTAATAGATTTTTTTGAGCCTATTTTAATTATAAAAGATTTTACCTTAAAAACTTTCACTCTTGTCCAATCATAAAACATTTAACCTCACTTCAAGTCTACTAAAATTACATTTAGGATTAACTGTGCCAGTTTTCTTTAGCCTACTTTTATGTGTGCCAATCTAAAATATTTACCCAAAACTTTTTACATTCTTATGAAAGAGATTTGCCTATGATAAAGTCTCAAAACTTGGTTTCCCAAGCTATAATTTGTGTGGAGACTTGCAATTTTTGTTAATGAGAACACTGCAAAATGAGTATCACTGATCAATTCATGATTAGTTTGTAAATAATTGTCGCAACCTTCCCACATATGATTCTCGATGTGGAAACGTTTTGATAATCTTTCAATCAAGCTCTTCTAATAAACCTCTTCTTATTTAATACTCGATGTTTTACAGAAGAGGACTCATTTTGTCTTGCTTCAAGAGAGACCCTTAGAATTTAGGAAGCAACTGCTGACCTATATAGTTTGCAGAAAGCGGAAATAATTTACACCTTAAATTTCTTATCAACATACCACATTTCATAGAAATTAGTGAAAGTCGTACATACGGGAAAAAAATACCGATCAACAGGTCAGCCATTTATATGGTGCAATATGGTCATTAAAATTTTGAAAAAGCAACGTTTCTTCCTCTACAATTTTTTTTTGCTTTGAAGCGGAATAAACAACACGTAATATTATAGATTTTTACTAGCATCTACTAAGTCATTGTATCCTTTTCATCTAAAATGAGCATCTTGAAAATTGTGTCCGAACAGCGAGCACACAAACACACAGCCACTTTTCTCCCCCTCGAGAGCCCTGCAACTGAACAAGCTTTCTTTTTAAAAAATCATTAAAGGTGTTCCCTCTCTATTCACAATTCTTACATTTTTTGCATAGCTTTCTCCTCCTCTCTTTGCTTATAAGAAACGACCCGGTTTTTTAAATTGTGTAAATTTTTTGTGGGAAAAAATTTGTGTTTTATTTTGTACGATACACTTTTGGATGACCACGGAAAGTTTTTGAGAAGTTGTAAAGAAGTTTTTTTTAGTTGTTGGGCCATCTCTTTTTTTGTTGAAAGTAGAGCAGTCAGAGCTTAAGGGCCGGTAGCGACCGGGATGTACTTGAGGGTGTACGAGTTTTTCCAAATCTCTGCGAGTGTGACTGCAGAAAAGAATCTGTGGAATATGTAGAGAGGTAAGCAAAACCGTTGTACAAGTATCCATGGAATTGTCCCGAAGAAGCTCAACTGGACAGGGTCCTTCTCAACCTTTGGGATTTCGAGAGTGATAATAGCCCACATTGTCAAGTTGGTGATTAGCAAGAGAGTGACAATCTGGCGGCCTGGTTTTGTTCGGGTATGTTCTGGGAGGTGAATACGCCGTCGGCCCACATCCGAAATGAAGAGCATTTGGATGATAATCTGGAGAATTAGAAAAAAAATTGTTAATTAAAGCAATAAAAAGAGAGCAGCTGCAAGTGAGAGAAGTGGAGAAACCACAAGCTCAAGTAATTTCTTTCTCGCTTTCGCTTTCACGAACCTGGAGAATGACAAGAGCAGCCGTGCCAGCGACCAGCAACGCCGGGATATCCAAAGAGAGTCCAAGAACCGTTCCTGAGATCAAGCTGAATAGAGCATATGCGAAGACTCCGAGCACAGAGACGCGAAGCAAAATATCCCGTAAGGGACTTCCATGATCTCCATGAAATCTAAGACGTCTTACTCTATAAAAACCAGAACAAAAAGTTTCCCCGACCATTAACACTATTACCAACTTTTCCATGTTAAACTTTTCATTTCTTCGGAAAAGGTTGAACGTGTAACTCGGCAAGTTCCTTTCGGATAGAGAAAGTATTTACCTTATGAATCCTATGAGAGTGGCCAAAAAGGAGAGGAGTAGGAGCCCTGCATGAGAGCAGTCAGCCAAGTAAATCGCGAGCCACTTGAACTTCTCTCTGGCAATGAGGACAAAGAAGAGGATGAGACAAATGAGTGCGGTGACCAACAACAGCAATCCACAAAAGAGCCCTTTGCTCGCTCCCACACAATCCACTGGACCAGTTGGGGCTCCCTCCGGAGCGGTGTACCGACTGTATGAATCCGTTCCCATTTCCCAATCTTGCTGAGACTCCTCACCTTCCTCGTTGTTCCTAGAGGCATCCAGTCTAATGAGTTAACGAACTGATCAATACACACTCCCACATTCCCACCATTCCTCACGCATCAATACACACTTCACTTTAATCCTATCTACAAATTAAGAACATTATTTACCCTTTGGTGGGGGCACTCCTTCCAATATTCCTCCAGATGATGAAAACAACCGCTGCTGCAATCAAGCTGTACTCAATCACAACGGGGAAGAGGTATGGGGCCGCGTCATTCACAATTGATCCCATGTACGAATTACGCTCACAAGTGACATTCAGTGAGAGCGGGTTTCCAGTATCAAATGCCTTTGCTGTTGGTGACGGTGTTGAAGTCCTTGGCTGTTGGCCGTACCCTCCACCATAATTATTTCCACCCATGTTGTACGGGTTCATGTTGTCCATATCGGATGAGACAGTTGTCGTCTCCGTTTTGTTCCAGAAGCCGAGACGTGCAGAAATAAGTCGGTTGCCCTCTAAAATATAAAGTTATTATTTATTTTTTCATAAATTCTAAAATTTTAAACTATTCCAATTAACTACCTTTGATCAAGTAATCCTCAGAGTAGCCATCAGAATGCTTTGTGATCTCCTTGAAGCATTCACGAACCAAAATCCTAATCCAAACGCAGAGATTCGTAGCGACTACGTGCATCAATCCGAATCTCGCGATGATTTTGAACTTGTGGATGCGGAGCTAGAGAGAAGAAAGGCAAAGTTTTAAAAAATAATTTCCTCCTCCAATTAAACTAATGCATATGCTAGAAAGGATTTGAAGAATAAATCAGAATAAAAAGAGAACAAGTCCATGTATTACTGCAAAAGCTTTAAGCGGTAGTTATTAGCTATATTTATTCACAGAGTGACTTCCACTCGAGAGAAAAGTCCTTAAAATAGTATTGTGGAAAAAAATAAGTGGGAACATCTCCCGCTAATTTAGTACTGACTCAGCCTATTATTTAGTCATAATTGCTTTCCCCACAAAGTAAAATGGCTGTTTCCATTCCGCTTCTTCTAACACAGCTATTATTCTCCATCAATGTTTTCATCAAAGCTCTTCACATATCACAAGAAGAACTCTTCTCGAGACATGACCTGGCATACATGAGAGATGAATAATTTTGATTAAAGCCCTACAATCTACACCCATCACCTATCCCATCTCTCGGAAGATTGTGTGAGAAGAGCTTGTAAATAAGAGGAATCTCTGGGAGAGTCAGCTTTGCCAAAAATGTTCTCGTGATGATGATCACATAAAAGTAGGCAAGATAGCAAGACTTTAGACTTTTCTCTCTCCTTCCCAAAAGGTATTTAAAATGAGCACAACTTTCCTCCAGCCTAAACATGAGTTCCCCAAAGCATTAGCATTTTCCACGGGCTCTTTCCACCAAAAACGAAATGCTGATTCCAAAATTTTTTGTTTTCCCTTCCACCAAAGCTGTTGGATGGGAGTAGCTGAAGCGTAACTTTGCAAACAAGCCGAGTATGAAATGGAGAGAAAGCTCTCTCTCTTCTGCTCTTACCCAGCGTTCCCATTCGCAAGAAGAAGGATCCATGGGCAGTGTCACTTTGGCTGGTTTTCGGTTTTTGGCTCTCTTTGGCAGATGTTGTGGCCGACTCGGCAGCAGGCTTCTCTTGGCCTTGTGAAGGTGGCTGAGCAGCGGTTGACTCTGCTTCTCCAGATCCGTCATTGAGGTTCACATCTTTTGCATCACTCCCTTTCCGCACACCCTTCAGCATACTCTGCAAAGTGATGATCGAGTGGGAGAGAAAATGACAAGGAAAAATATATAATCACTTTCTTATAAAAAAAATCAACTCTTTCATCGCTTATATACATCTACTCTAATCAACTACTCCTTCCATACTCCCTTTCAAGTAAGAAACTTTAACGATTATTATGTTATCGTTGAAAGGACCCCACCTACTAACTAGTAACGGCTTTTTCTTTCACGAAGCATTTATTTACAGCTATGTCTATCTCTCCAGTTAGTAATTTTTATAGACCATAAAGGCAACACACTTTTCGCAGTTGGCGCACACAAAATTCTCTCCTTCCCTACCAAATCGTTTATAAATATACAGCCCATTTATGCAACACTATTGTATTTCCGAGAAACTTGTCTACAACATTCCCTCATAAGTATGCTGGTAAGAGGAGGCAATTTTCCCACAAAAAAATATTTCAACGCTTGTTAAAAAAATTACAATAAAAAGGAGAACTGGAAAAAGTTGAACGGATTAAAGGAAAGTTGTAAGGGTGAAAGCTTAGGGGATAAAAAAAGTTGAGGGATTTTCTCCTTTTGTGTGCAAACCTATGGCTTAAAGTAGTGAACGCTTTTGATCTGATCATCCACAACCGCTCATATAGTGAGTGACACAAGTCATATAGCTGTAGCCTCAATGGAGAAAGTAGGATAATCGAGACCAGATTGTGCACAAAACAGACAATCAAAAAGAGATGTATATTAAGAACATGTCGAAAACATGCGATCCTTACGTTATGCATCTGAAATACTAACATGATCAAATAGCCAGACTTTCACGGATTTGCATCGAAACGTAAACTCAATTTCACACCACGCCAATTACATTTACGACTAAACTTCCATGAGAGAAACTAGATCATGATGGATGTGGCTGAGTGGTGGTGAGTGACAAATTCCTAAAAAAAATTCATCATCCTCCACTTACCTCACACGCAAATTCAATAACAAGCTTAAATGCAGCAAGTGAAAATAGACATTTACAAAAGCAAAAACACATCAACCTCATCAGGGAGAAAAAGGAGTGAAAATAGAAATGAAATTCAATCAGTTTCGTTTGTATTCACTACCTCTCCTCTCCCATTCCAGAATCAATAAGAGCTACAAGGATATCATCTACTTGGCACAAATACCCTGGCAAATCTCCATCCTTAACAAGCCAACGAATAAAAACTCTCTACTTTTATCAAGCCCCAAAAAAATGTATGAAAAAAGCGGAAAAAATAATAATAAAAAAACACAAACCTCACTTGGCAAGACAGCATCAAGTCTCTCTCTTTCAGCTAGCTCGTACTTGCCTTTGTGACGACTCTCCTGGAAATCAAAAGGGGAAGGTGAAAAATAAAATACGGAAAAGTAAAAGAAAATATAATTACAGGCCCATAACACACTCTTTGGAGAAAGTATTTACTAAAAGGATTGCAAAAAAAATCAATCTAATAATCTAAATGCGCAAGCACAATCTCAAACATTAGACTCTACTTAATTATATAAAATACTACAGGTATTTAGGTATGATGTAAGCCATATGATATTTTTAACTCGAAACTTTCTCTCTCTCTTTGCCAAGCACAAATTCTTTCTAGGAATGCTTGGGATGCAGAACGCAATACTAGATGAGATGTTCTACATTCCCAGTGTGAGAAATATGAAGAAACATAGCCAGTTTGGGGTGTTCTGCTTCAAAAATTAATCATTCATATTTCATTTTCCATCTTTTGCCTTTTATGCAAAAAAACACACATGTTCATACTATAATTGCGCCATTCTTTTCCATACGTTTCCAAACTTGCCTTTGAATGAAATGTAAACAATTTTCTCTTTAGAAAAATAATATAAAAAAATGGAATTCTTCTCCAGAAATCTATTCAAACTTGGAAACGATCTTTTTTATATACTTTATATAAAAATTAATTTACATTTTTTACGTTTTCAAATATAAAATTTTCTTAACTTTTGTAATAAAAGTGTAGGTAAAAATTTCACTATAAAACGATTCAAGATAACAAAGGAATGTAGCAATTAGTTAAATCTTGTATCCCTCTCATGTAAGGAAAGGAGATAAAAATCAATACATTTCCTGGCGTATACCTAGCTGTGAGGAAAAAGGGTAAAAGTTTTTCATCAACCCTTTTCCTTCTATTTAATGGGCCCTTAATGACAGTATTTTATCGCTGTGTTTTGGACGAAGCGAGCCGTATGACTGAAGTTACCTATTTCCCTGCCACTTTCTACTTTCTCCCAACTTTTTCCTTATAACTGGTGTTGTTTTCTTTGAGAAAAAACAACAGAAAAAAAGCCTCCTTGTTGGTTTAATCCTAACAGCTCAATTTGAGCGTGTTCATCTCGTATTTATGTTGAAGAAAGCCTCATATTTATCTGGGATGTAATTTTACAAAGACTATTTACTCCTCGCTAAACCATCAAGATGAATATATAAAGTGGTGATATCCAAATGATTTGTTTTGAAAGGGGGAGAAATATAGTCCTGGAACGACTATAAAGTTTGGCTCAGTCTTCTTTTTCCTAGAAAGACTAAAGAAATATCTCAACTTACTTGAAGGAATGACTGCTTCCTTTCACCCGACTTGCTGGCAGCAGCATCCGTAGCAACTTCCTCATCCTTTTTCGCTTCCTTGTCCTTCTTCTCCTTGTTTCGTTGCCTTTTCTTTTGGGACGAGTCGTGGAGCAGGTAGCAGAACACATAGAGGAAAAAGAGAATACTTCCTCCGTACAAGTAGGTGAAGATAACCTGCCATGTTCAAAAGACATTCACATCACCCACAGAGAACGAGAATCGTTGCCAGACACACACGAGAGGGGCATCAACATCCCACATTTTTCACACGCATCCCAAAATGTTCAGAGAAAGAAAGAGAGAAACAAGACCAGAATTAGAATAGTGAAAGCTCACATTTTCTATCCAAGAGAGAAAGCTAATGCTTCAACCTTTCTCCTTCTTATGTTCTCAATCCTTTTCTACACTACCAATTTATTTATTTTTATTTCTTATCTACTCAAACGTACGACTTGTTTCTGTCAGATCCCAACTTTGCAAACTTTCTTACGGAAGAGCGAAAAAGATTAGAACGTGTGAAAACAACGAATAAAAGAGATAAAATAGAATCTCAACTTTGCAAGGATCAAAAAGTATCAATTACCTAATCATCTGTGTACTTCCTACATAACTTAAGCTTTTCTTTCACAAATCATTTCTGTAAGTAAGCTCATTAACCTAATTTTTAAGACTCTCAAATATTATAGAGAAAATGCTATTACAACTGATCAAAACAAAAGCCTTCAGATTTAACAATTTAATATAAAAAACTTTCCAAACTTTTCAGCATAATATTGATACGGAGAAAGATGAAATGTTTGCTTTATTCTCAACCTCCACTTGACTCTAACTTACCTCAAAGAAGTAGAGGGGAACATTCAACGTGATCACTTCAGAGAGGAGGAATGCCAAACAAACAATCACGGCAAGTTTGCAATATAGGGCACTCGTAATGATGAAGAGGGATGTCCTGCGGGTAAAAAAAGATCAATGTTAAACCTCTCAAAAAACTCTTACAACAAACAACATGTAACATTATAGGAAACGCTGTCAATCATGACAAATTGCTAAAAGTAAATTTGAGTTGGAAAAGAGAAAGCTGGGAAATCCGAGACAGAACCTGTCCCCATTTCTAAGCTCGTCACAAACACTTTACATTTGTTACTTTGTAGAAATCTCGTTCGCAAAAAGATCCAACCTTTTCGCCTTTCTATAGACAAAGCATTTAAAACTTTTCCATTATCTTCGAAAAGATTATGAGCAGTGAACATGTCACAGGTCAACTACCAATCTCAATTATATTTTGTCCCAAAGAGCGCTACTAACTTTCCCATTTTTTATAATCAACTCAGCTCCCATTGTACCCTTCTTATCCCACCAGCTAATGGAGCAAGACAGCTCGACAGACACTATTCATACACCGATGACATCGACAACTCCCTTTTACTCCGAAGCCAAATCAATTTCGATACTCTCAATCAGTAAATTGCCATTTCTTTCTCTTCCCATGTCAAAAGGAGTATTTTTCAGGAAGCGTTCAACCATAACTCGCCATCAAACATGAAACATTCCATCAAAAAAAAACTATCCATTCACCAAAGAAAAAGAAGAGAAAGTTAAGTGGGAAATTGAAAGATGAGAAATAGGCAATATTGAATTTAATGAACGATCCCAATCTCCCATTGTTTAGTCTTCAAACGGAGGAAGGAATTCCTCCAATTTCTCAACTCCGATCACATTACAACTCCATTTTCCATACAGAAAAGTGGATAAGAACTGGAATGAATAGAGAGACAAGATACAAAGGGGAAAACAACTCGTCTTTCTCCAACTCTAACAGGCAAGACTAAGAGAAGCGTGTTATTGCCCTCGACAGAATTGGCAAAGACGTCCAATGGGAAAAGCGCAAAAGGTATCATTCAAACGCTTCTTCTAACAAACACCAACGGTTTATACCTAACCACTAGATAACTACACAAACTTTTACTCAACCGTAATGAAGAAAGAGCCTCACGAGAGATTAGAAATGGAACAGTCTAATCCAATAGTATAAGCTTAAGCCCATCTCTATTATTTCCCAGTCAATGAACCAGGGTCAAATCGACGTCAAAATTAATACTTGGCTATGTTCCACACATAATGCGAAGCTGAACGGATTTCTCTCTCTCTTTTATTATCTCTCCCCACTCACACATCGAAAATTCGGATGACACCATTAAAAATATTATATTTGTAAATAAATTACACAATCCAATCCACACTAATGAAATGGCAAGGAAAAAAACGCACCCTTTCCTCGGCTCGAGTAGCCACGACATGACTAAAAGAAATTATTAATCCAATATCTCTCCCTCCGTGTTTCTCTGGTGAGGATGATGATGACAAGGGTTTCGACCGCCGTCACCAAAACAAACGAGATGATTTAATGTAAACATAAAAAGAGTCGCACCAGAGAGAGAGCAGAGTCGAAAAAAAAAACTTTTTACTCTCCCCTCCACCAACAACCAACTAATGGAGTGAGTGACAATTGGCCAAACTACTTTCAGCCAAATATCGAGACAGTAGTCATGCTTTAATAAGCATAATTCATAGTTTAAAAAAAATTGTAGAGGGCAGAAAGAGAAAGATAGTGGAGCCACCACTTTTTTACGCTATCCCTCATGGGTAGACACAAAACAAAATCTTTTTGGACAATCACTAACCAACCATGACTCAAGTGTCATGCTTGACTTCACCCCGTCTACACATGCACACTGCTCACGCTCAACTAAAACCTCATTGATGGCTTGCAAAAGGATAAACATTGCCCAGCTCGTCACTCTCTCGTCACAACACTCATGTTAAATGCGATATGCCTCAAAAAATATTGTAAAATATCATGTTGATTAGCTTGATTACATTTTCTCAGTAAGAAGACAAGCTGAAGAGAGAGAGAGAAAGAAAATGGCTTTCCTTGCACAAATAAAATTCCATAATACATACCCCATGCTCGAGTAATAGTGGTTTGGTTTCTTCTCTTCACGGCTTCCGTGCTCCCCGAAGTAAAGAGAGTGTTGTTGTCATGCAAAACGGAGGGAGAGAGCAAGAACCTGAAGGAGCTAGTCGAGTGTATACGTAGTCATTAAATGCTACAACCTTAAAGAGTGTGTGCAACGCACCGTGTCCAACTACCATCAAGAGAGAAACATAAAAACATAAAACTCTTGAAGCCGACTGACCGACACACACCAATCCAAGACAATCTCAATTCTAAATATTATTTCCTTCCCACTCCTTCAAAAGAAAAAAGACATTTGCAACATTTTCCAACCACTTCCCTTAACGTAATGTTCTAGACAAGATGGGGAGTAGGTGGAACACCAAGAAAAATCATTAAAACCGTGTCGATTACATTCATCCTGTTGTGCATACATTATTCGATTTTTTTTTTCACAAGAAGGCTTTTCGCTTTTTCCCAAACGTAATCACTCGCAACAGTGGTGGTGGATGTCTGAAATGTTTTTATGACTTTGGCTATGCGCTCCAGTCCCAGCTCATTATTAAGGGAATCGAGTATGAGCCAAAGGGAAAATGGAAGCTTGGGCTCTATGCGAATGCAATGAGAATGGTGTGCGTGTGCATTTTTTTCAGGGGATCGATAAAGAGACAAACACGAAATGCTCTCTCTCACAGCTCTGGAGACACAACAACCTTTTAAATAATGTCATATGAAAAATCCAATGTAGAATATTCACAGTTATTGCCACTGGCGAAAATCATGTTAGAATTATAATTAGGATCGAGCTACACACCAAAATACTGAATGGTTTATGGCATGACGGAAAGTAAACAATTGAATTTGTTAAATCGATACAGCTTATGTAAGGTTATCTTGGTTGCGAGCTTAAAAAAATACAGAATTCTACCTAAAAACTGTTGGAAAATCAGGGCTTCAACTAAAAACCTTGAGCCCGAGTGCAATGATGGTTATTGCGAAATAAGTTGGACCTAATACCAATAAAAAATAATGATTGGCTCTTCGATTCCAGACCGTATGAGATTTGATGCAGTCGCTTTGATTATTAAAAGATTGCCTTGAAACATTAAGTGATTTTTTGATACTCGAATTCTTGAAATGAGAGCTTCGATAAAGCTTGACTAGGAAAGGTCAAGTGTTGGCAGAGAAGTCAGATTGAATTAAGGTTTTCTCTGAGTCGAGCCCAAACGTTTTCTTATCTTAAAGCAAACGAAACTGATATGAAGTATGAGAATACTCAAGAGCTTTGCTAGTTAAAATTATAAAATGGTTCACGTATGAACACTTGTTATTCCTTGACATAGTTGGGGTGTTAAAATGTTAACATTTATAAGTAATATGATTATATAAATACTTGCAGAAGGATTTATACAAGTTGTAAGTTTGTACGAAGTAGTTTGATAAGTTCATTCCGAAACAATTAGTTTCCTACAAGGGAAAGCAATTAGGAGCTAGGCGCATTCACTAGAGTATTAGAGTTCTGAGCTCTCTAGAGCTGTGGCTGCCCCGAGGCAAGTTATTTTTAGCTGTCAAAGACAGTGTGAAAACGGTTAAGTCTTAGACAAGATTCTCGAAAAAAAATGCGTGCGACCATTTTGCACCCGAGTTGGGAGTTGATTAACTAGATTTTTTTATTAAGCAAAGGTCATTCACCTATTGAGAACCATGATGTTAAGCAGAGTATCTTCCGGAGGAGGTAGTGGAAACTCCTCCGGAGCCGTTCCAGCAGGACCAGTTTGCTCAACAACGGTAACACTCTTGCTCTTCTTTTCCTTCTTCTCCTTTTTGGGTTTCTCCTCTTTGGATTTCCCCTGCTTCTTATCAGCAAGGGGGAGGGTGGCTGCTTCAGAGATCTTTTTGTAGCCTTCTACCTCCGACTCGACAGTAGCCACGTGGACCTGCTGACCCCCACCCATTCCTGAGCTGGCGAATGTAGTCACTTTTACACAATTTCAACTGCGGAACAACCCGCAACACCCAATTCAACCAAAAACTTCTAGCCAACTTCTACCCTTCACCTTCCCTTAACCATTTGAATTAGCACTAGTCACACTTTACCTAACAATCTCACATTAAGAGCAAAAAAAATGCGCTAATCCTTTGAGCAAATTAATAGCCTTTTTGTTTCTCAAAAATCACAAAATACTTCCACCTTTCAAAAACCACCAAAATTTTCTCCACAGATAGCCGTCCTCTGCAAAGAAAGTGACAGTGATTGTCGGAGAAGAAGAAGCAGAACCAACGAAAAACGACGTTGCCGAGTTCGAGGACAACACTGTCAAGAAAAGCCTCCCCTCTCCAGTCCCTTCCTTCTCTTCCTCTACTCTGGAAACAACTATATCCGTCTTGCGATAGTGGGACGGCAAGAGTTTTGAAATGATTCAGGGAGATTCAGCTACACTGGTACTGTAGCACACGAGAGTTCACAGCGAAAGAGATAGAGCTTGGGAAAGATGCAATGGAGGAGAGGGTGTAGGAAAACTAAGACAACCACTGCTACACTCACAACGTCAATAGGCAAGAAGTAACTTCATCATGATCTTCGCAAGAGGACAAAGTAGGAAGTGGTAGTGGTGTAGTTTCCACTCTCTTTCTCAACCAGACACACCAAAACTCAGTACTAGAGAGAAGCTGAAAATGGCTCCAGTACACTACAGCTAAAAACTAGAGCTGCTCGCCTGCGTCGGAGTTGAGTCGGCCCTAGAGTTTCACATAGCTCCCTGCTATTACACAAGTCGGGAAAGAGAAAGAGAGAGAGTGAGAAGGAGAAATTTCGATCTAGCTGAGGAGATTCTGAGTTCGCAGACTCCAGTTGTCATAACAACCTTTAGGGAAAAAACGACCCTAAAATACATTCATACACTCTCCCTTCCCAACTTACACAGAAGGGTTTAGCGTACTCAAAAGAGGAATCCTTTCATAAGCTCAAGCCCTATACTTGCTTTGACGATTACTTTCATAGACGCAACATTACTTTTCCTCTGCGTCCACAACCGCCTTTCCCTTCCTGAGAGGGAGCAAGAGAGAGAGCGAGAGAAGCTCATCCGAAAATTATATTTTAGGGCAGGCCAGGCTCCCTCACATCCATTTCATTTTCATATCATTACTGGTAAAAATAGAGAGAGGGTAGTTGAACCTCGCGAGTGAAAGAGTGGGAAGGAAGCTTGCTAGAAATAGAATGCAAGAGTCATTCCAAGCACCACCAACAGCCTCCCGGTTTCTCCAAACCCAAATACTTTTCTCTCTCCCTTTTTCTGACAAACAACCCGGTTTTTAGGAAACACTCGGCATACAAACGGAGAGGGAGAGAAAGAAAGACTTTTCCTATAAAAGAACACAAGAAATGGGATAGGAGAGAAACGGTTGAGAAAATGGTGGCTGTACTCAATACTCAAGCCCATATATTTTATCAAAGGTAGTTTCTCTGACAGCAACTTTCTATACAAAAACATTCCCTATATCCATCCAATAATAATAGATTTCCGCTCATATACCCTGAAGAAGCTGCTTTGGGATTCCTACGAGAAAGAGAGGAAAAATGGGAAGAGAGAGAGACGAGAGAAAAATAATTTTATTACCCATTCCCAACATTATGACTGTCTTATAAGGAGAGTATAAAGGCTGCTGTCTCCCAACTCAAACTAAGTAAGTGAGTAAGTAATACAATAATACAAGTAGAACAAGAGTTGCAAACGCTAGCTATTTTCTAGTTTCGGGGGGAAGAGACGAGCTTGGCAGGGAGTGATGTCGACGACCAACAATAAGGGCAAAAAAAATGCGGACTGTAAGAGAGAGAGAGAGGCGATACGGTTTGCTCTCCTAATAACAACTGCGTCCGTCCGCTTTCTTGCCAAAAGGAGAAGCTGGGAAAAACATGAAGGAGTCGGCAACGTTTCTACACACCAATCTACTCTCTACAAGAGAGCAAAGAGGATGGAAGAGAATGGTGATGATGATGAAAGTGAAAGTGAAGTTAAAGGGAACATGGCTTGTTGCTAAAAAAAATGGGATAAAGCCAAAAGAGGTGGAAGGAGTAAGAACTCATATTAGGGACTAAGGGACCACTGCTTTTTTATAGATGTAGAGAGGAAGAAAAATTATCTTCAGGTCATTCCCTTTCTGGATGCGTGTAGAAAGCAGATGTTGGGAAAGGATCTCAAGTGATCCCTTTACGGATACTTTTAGATGAGATGAGAGAAGAGACCGATTCAAAGCCCTTTTTCTTCCTCTACTAAATTTAAATTCACGCCTAAATATACCTATGAGATGGAGAATATACGGGGAAAGGTGATGGTGTGGCATACTCTGAAATTATTTATCTATTAAATGCACACGTTTCAACTATAATCATAACAGAAGCTTTTTTTGGCGGAGGTTGCATATTGCGAAACGTTCCCGCTTCCCCAAAAAGATAAACAGTTTGGAACTTCCATAAGCGCGAGTTAGACTTAATGATGAGGAAAAGCAACTGATTTCCCCACAACCGTAAAAGTCTAGCTTAGATTGGGAGTTGTGCCTCAATTAAATGAATGAAATGATTCTACGAAGGTATTCCGTTTGACTAAAACTATTTAAACTTTTACTCTTAAATTTCAGTTGAGAAAGTTGCCATAAAACTTTCCCTGGGCAGAGTGAGAGTTGAAGTGATAAAATTGAATTTTTAAAAATATGACCTATCCCTGACTGTGTCGCTTGGTATTACCCTTGCCATTTAAGTTTAGCTTTCCAAGATTACCAGTAATTCCCCAATTTGTCATCTAGTCCCGTCTACTTGTGTTTGAGTTTCGGATAGAAAACACTCCGATTTATCACAAACATTCCCTCCAACATCCACAATTCCCATTTTAATTGCACCCTTTTACAACCCACTCATCCCTCCTCATCTACAAACTAATTAAATTTATTATCCCAAACGTGTCCCACTAAAAATGGATTTTACTTTTACTTCTTATAAAAAAGCATATTTTTCAATTAATCCACGGATAAGTAAAAAGGTTCTAATTTTTGTATAAAAAGTAACCCTTCCATCCCATCCTCTTTCACAATCAAACTAAAAGACAAGAGAAAAGTTGTCCATTTAATACCATCTTGCAAGAAAATCCATTTCCTTAAGTAACTGTCTAATCGAGACAAAGTAACAGGTTCTATCCCAAATGAGATCCTACCTTTATACCCTTTAAAAGAGAAACTAGGAAGATATTGACCTAACAAATTTCATTACAAGTATGCAATTCCAACACCAAACTTTTGTGTGGAATGTGGACAGGAGAGAAATGCCCTGATAATCTATCCGAGTTGAGTAGCTTCTTCTCATGACTCATAAGTTCGTCTATAGTGATGTGTATCACTAACTTTCAAACTATTCACCTGTTAATCTAATAAAGCAGATGTTGAGAAATTACCCGCCACACAAATCCTAATAGGGTAATACTATATATTGATAAGTTGCAATTTTTCCAACCCTGTTTGGATATTGAGCTTGGAGATTGTGTGGAAACCCTCCATTAATGTCAATTCCAATGGCCCAACAATCATTCCCACCTTTTCACCATATCTCCAGATAAAAGGATTTCCGATTGAATTAGCTTGAGCGTGTGTGGTTCTTAGGACTTTGCTATATTTCTTTTCGCACATTCTAAAAATCCTCACAATAATTTCAGCTTCAGATAACTTTCGAAACCTATTCCTTTTCAACTCCCATTTCCTTGCCGATCCTTTTTCGGTCAGAAGATTGCTAAAAGTATCTGGGAAAAGGGCACTCGTGCAGGGCTCCCTACATCCTTCTCATTTCAAGCTAATTTCCCCCTTCTCTTTGAGCTATTCCTTTTATCTCTGACAAAGGGAAAGACAAAAGGTGAAAAAGCGGAGGCTAAAATAATACCCAGCTAAGCACCATTTTCCTCCCGAAAAACTTATAATTATTTTATTATTCTGGGTGAATCCTTTGTCTTAGCTTTCTCCCTTGTTTATCCTGAGAAACCGGGAGAGAGAAACGGAGACAGCCGCAGTTTCCCATCGTGAAGAAAGTATCAAGATTATGTGATCGTTTTTACGCGCTTACTATGTCGCAGTAAAAGTAATAAGCATTCCATTTCATATAATGATGTTGGAGATAGCACACCTGTTATCTCAAACTATCCAAGTATATGTTGGTGTGAATCTTTCATACTAATTCTCCCTCAAGCCCAGACCATCTCCTGACATAAAGGAAAACCTCTTAAACTATTCATGATTCGGAGAATTTTTAACGAAATGCAGTTTCCTCCTCCAATAATGGATTGGATGAAAGAGTAGTGGAAAACTATGCAAATATTTTAGTCTCTCAGCAAACTCATTGTTAGCATAACTTGTCAAAAGTTGAGCTGGAGCATTTAGCAAACAAAATAAATAAATGCATAACGATTAAAATATCCAAAAATTTTCATCTCATCGCTTCATACATGGCCAGTGATTATGTCAAAATGTCTGTGTTTAGTAACGAAAAGGATTTGATGAGTGAAAGGGAGATGAAAGAGTCATTCTCACTAGGAAACTCCGAACCGGAAGCTCTCAACTTACCTATATGGTAAACACGAGTGGAAAATTATCAACTTAATCTCCGCTCTTAAGCTTATGTTTTGGAGTGAGAGCTTTTGTCAAAACATAAATTTTGCGATGGGCTCAGGACAAAGTTGAATATAGCGCAAAGCATGTGATACCCTTTCTCCTTCTCAAGCGGAGAGAAAATTTTCAACAAAGTTATAAATAGTTACATAACTACAGGAAGAGGAATGAACTGCGGAGAGGGAAAGGAATGTGAGTGAAAGTCTCGTCTGATTTTCAGACAAAACTGTCAGCATTTTCAGAGAGAAAGATAGAAGGCACACTATCCACAAGGGAATCAACTTATGCATGAGAATGTTCAGGGCGGAATGCCTTAATAGGGGAAAACGGGTGGAGCTCAAAGACAAAAACATTTTCATATGAAAAACTACAATTTTTTTTATTCCCATCCACATTAACTAATTATTTCCCCATTTTCGCATTCAACTGCAGCTTTTAATTTGGAAAAGATGCAAATCTCCTCTTTTTTTCACACACATCAAGAGTCAATGTTCTCTTCAAGTACTTTCCTCAAAAAAGGTTGAACATAACCATTAGATTACTACGAGATGTTTTCATAGCTAAAAACAATTGAAACTAATGGCACCCAACAATCGCCTTTTTTCATCCTCATTATCTTCCCAGCTGGACACCCTTCCTGCTTTTCACACACTCCAGAAAGAGAAACCTCTTATTAGCTCATCCTCATCCCAATTTCTCCTCTGATAAACCTCTAAAGTCATCTCGCCAAATGTTAGCAAATGCAAAAGGTGAAATGGAAAATGGCTTGAAGAAAAGTGAAAAGAGAAAAAAACCTCCTCACTTCACAATTCATCCATAAAAAATTCTTGAGCTAAACCCATCTAGAAAAAAAAGAACAAGCAGCGCTTCAACTTTTTCATCAACTCCTACCCCCTGGATAACAAGTTAGAGTGGAAGTGGTAAGTACTGAGCATTTTAAAGCTGAAATCACACAGCTCCACACAATACCTTCTTTAATAGAGAAAACTCTGCATCGTTTTGCACCGTCTCTGGCGAAAAAAAAAGTTTCAAAGCCTTAAAGAGACGAGCTCCTTCACTCCCAATATTTACAAATATTACACTCTTATAGTAGCCCTATAGCCTTCCTATTTACCCATTTTATATGAGATGGACGCACAAGCCATAATACATTGTAGCCCCTTCTGAGTAATATTATTGTCTCAAATAGACACTACTACCCTTTCTTCAAAGCCAAAAGGGAGAGAAAAAACTTTCCTCTCTCTGGCTTCCACGATCGATTCCTGATTCCAAAGGAAAACTTTCAGAAGGGAGAGGGAATACACGCATAGCTATGCACTCACTTTTCCCCCTAAACCCATCAACATGATGAACCTGAGCGTTTCTACTGAAAAGAGACAGAAATGCTATCATCTTATAATGTTATTATTCCACTTGATCTATAAGTTATATGGGTAAGTAGAAAGCGGATGTGATCTGCTGTCCACAATATTACCAGCTTGAAAGAAACATTTCAAATTGCTGCGTAAGAACCCGTCTGTTTTCCTTCGGACAACAAGATTTTTTTCTTCTCCGATCCAATACTGTAAATACGCTTAACATCTTGTCAACTCCTATTTACTATCTGTATTCTAAAAGCAAACTTGGAAAAAGTGGGATGGTCATCCCATCAGAATTTTTTTTACCAGGAGAAAACAAGACATAAATATTAGATGTTGACAGTCACCCCCATTATTATTTTCTTCCTTTTTTATGACTAGAGAAAGAAATTGAAATGTTTACAAAATTATTATCAGAGTAATCATAATTGGTAGATTCTCAGATATCCTCATACGGAGAATTTGTATGCGATGTGTGCACAAAACTCGGAAATAGTTTATGAGAGTTGAATAAAATTTTAGACTTGTGGGCTCATAACAATATGAATTTCACGCACGGAATCATTCACATATTTTGGCAAAAAGACTAGGAGAAAATTGTAAAATTTAACTCCCGCACCTTCCCACCTCTAATATTTCACTCCCAAAACTAAGGTGGAATGTAGCCAACATTTTACTTATGGAAATTTTCAGTTTATACTTCCAGAGGGAAGATAGGCGTAAAGAGTTTACAAATATTGTGACAATCTAGTTATCTCACAGAGAATTTGAAATTCCAGAGGAGAAAGCATTCCAACTATTAGCTCACTACTCTACGCGTGACTAGAGGCGAACTCTATCCATTTTTTGGAAAACCTTTCTTTCCCCACAACTTCCGTAAATATCCGAACCACTTCGGATCAAACTCTTTCCTTTGTTGCCACCAAGCTTACTCGTTTAGGTACTCCCACCCAAAACTCTTTTCGATAGCAACCATAAAGGTTCATAATGTCATCTGTATGAGCAGCACTTCCGCCTCAACTTCTTTCACTAAGCTCCATATCGACTTGGCTTTCTGATAATTACTTGGATGAGTATTAGTAAACAAGAGAATGATACGTAATCCCCTATTTTTCTAAGCGATACAAGAAAAGACTGTGCGATACAAGCACACTCACTCCTTTTTCAAAGGTATTAATAAAAATAGAAGTAAATGCCACTTTAATAATGAGCTGAGCACAATTTACTCGAAATACTTGTCGCTTATTTCGCCATAATTGAAAATTATAGGATTCCCTACCCGCTGTGCGCGAGAATATGATCATGTTGTGGAGAAAAGCTGGAGAAAATTCTCTTCTTTTAGATACGTTAAGCAGAGGAGGGGAAGAGGAAACCATTTTCTCCAGTCAACTTCGCTCTCCATGTATTGCCTCTAGACTTCAACACAATAGGATGGGAAGATGAAGGATGGCGATTAAAACTAACATTTTAGGGGTTCATAGCGGAAATAATACTTGTTCATGGACACTTTCGGCAAGCTAGTCGAGTGGATGAGAAATGCTACAAGAAGAAAAAAACGGTGACTTGATAAAACCCCGTAATGGGGAGACTCCTCTCCATTTCCTTAAATTATTATCTTGAAAGCAAGTAACGAGTCTCTCTTTTTTAAACAAGACTTTATCTGCGCTTGTTGAAATGTTGGCTTTTATTACTTTTGTTTTTTTACAAGCACTATCTCCCAACATCTCCTAAAAAACTCATCCGCCCACACACACACCTCTCCCCAGACTTTAAATATTAGTCAAGTGGGACAGAGTAAAATTTACAATGGTCGAACTCATTATCGAATCCTGTGACTTCTATTAAATGATTACTTCCCCCATTCATCTTTTACCTTATTTAGTCGTATTATCCAGCCCACGCTTGACATTCCCACGTTTTCCCAGATCAATTCTCTTTCTCGTATAATTAAACCATTCGAACCTCATTTCTTCAAAAGAGAAAAACCAGATTATTTGCATTTCCTCCCATATCCTTATGACTTTTGCTTAATAGCTTTCAAACTGCGACCTCTTCAACTCCCCATTTACAATTCATTCTCTAGCTTCTAGATGGAAAAGGGTGTTTCCTACAGTTTATATAAGTTGACGTTTCGCAGAAAAGCTTTTTACCTCATCAACAAAACCGAGTCGCATGTGGAAAGCATTTCCTTTTTATGAATCAACCAGAGAAATCCTTCTCATTCTATTGTCCAACTAAATAAAAGCCTTTTGCGCTCTTCAACATTCTAATATTTCATATCCCACGTATGCTTCTCTCTCCACTTCCGTGACAGCTGCATACCATTTCACTTTTCCAAATCATAACAACCTGACGGGGAAAATCTACCCCGTGTATGTAGTTGGTTGATGCATAATTGAAACTTTTTTTATTACTTATAATCCAAAATCCAAAACTTATGCATTTCAAGCCCCTTCTACATTACAAAGCAGAGTAGAACTTACTTGGCATTTTTCGGGAACTTTGCGTAATGACAACACCACTTTGGAGTCGTCGCTGGTTGCTGTTGAATCCAAATGAATGATGGCGGCCGATCACCCGCCACAGCCGTACGTGAGCCACTTCCATCTGGTCTCACCTGCAAATATATAAAAATCATTTTATTCCTTTCCTTTTTTTAAAAGGAGGCAATAGTTTCACTCCAATTTTCACCCTCAAAAATCCTCAATCCAACCATTTAATCAAACCAATACTCATTTATAATCAAAACAGTTGAGCCAGAGAAAATCATTATATTCCATACCCCTCCTATTTCGCACAACTTTCACTTGCAATAATTCCCTCCGTGGTTTTTACGAGTCATGCTACTGACCACTATTCCATTTCCCCTGTGTTAACCAAGCCATATTTATCCATTACGTTTTGCGGAAACCAACCGAGTTCCTCACCCCTCCAAATAAATTATTCACGTGTACAATGCTCTCTCTCTTTTCTTGCTTGGAATAAAAGGGTTATTTATTTTTAAACGCGTTTTCCCCACAGCAACATATCACCTTACATAACAACTTGCTCCAAAACTACTCCAATCGATAATTACTAGTTGGGAATAAATGGTGGAAGCGTGTGCACAAAAACACTCTTTTCAAACTCATTTTTTTAAAGCCATCTGTATTAGAGGATAATCCCTGAAAGTAATTAAAATATTGAATAAAAGGCTTTGTTTAGAAATCAAAAATATTTCCCCTCCAGCAATCCCCTTTGTTCTTCATGAAAAGTATTTTGAACCGTAAACCATTCCATAATTCATATCAGCACAACCCGTTTTCTCCAAAATGAAATGCATACGCGTTCTCATCTCATCATCACATTCTCAGATAATAATGAACGATATTGGATGTGTGGAGTGAGATGGATTGAAGGTTTACCTGTGAAAGGAGTGCTTTTATATCAATCCCACACAATTTCTCCTTCCTCCTCAACTTGCCGATCACATCCCACACCCTCCACGTGGCAAAGAATCCAAACCTTTCCCTTCTCTCTCCAAGAATAATGGAATAAGCGGATTTTTTTTGTCTTACGAGTACGTGAGAGAATTCCACAAACTCGTTCAAACCTGATGAAACTGACGTTCTGCGAGAGGATATGGGAGAATGATGATCTCGTATATTGATTAGGGGAAATATCCAGGGATCTTTGCTATAATAGTTGGAGCTCATCTGTTCCAACTTCCTCCCTTCCATACGTTGTCGGTTAACCCAAATGATTTAGTTCAGTCTCAAACCATAGATCCCTTTCGGTGTAGAAAAGAGAGAAAAATGGGATCGACTAGGCTAATTTAGTAGAATTCCACCTGTTTGAACAACAGAGTATGGGTGAAAACGTGCCTGGAAATATAAACCTGAGGGAGGTCTCATACCTCCGCATTTTTCAAGATTATTTCATTCCACACCTGATTTCTCCAATGAAACATTTAACATCCCATTATTCCCCGATTTCTCTTAAATATTCGTAGAGAAAGATCCACACTTAATTATTATCAATGAACGACTTGATTACTCCGCTTAGTAATATGTCACCATTTTAAACTTGATATTATCCCCATCTGCTTACACAGCCACTCCCTAATTACCGTGCAGATGGTGCAGAGGAGCGGAAAATCCATCCTAGTCCAAAAAAAAATAATGGCAAGCTGCAATCTTTTTAACAACTTCCATTCTCCCCGCTTTTAGGACAACTGCTATGCATCATCTTGAAGACATTAATTTGCCTATAAAATATCTTAAACCCAGACAATCCCGAATGAACTCACCGGAAGTAGCTCACCACTTCCTTATTACCGACCACCAGGAAATCTTTCTCAAAACTTTGAATATCTGGAAAGCAGAGAAATTTCCGTACCCGGAAACAACGCTTCCAATCCAATTTTATTACTCAAATCGAGATCCCACATTACTATCGATTTTCTCCCACAAACATCATATTGGTGAACCAGAATTTGTGCAAAATAATGTTTCAGATATGCTGTTTTTTTCTAACAAGTAAACAATATTATTTATGGAGTGACATTAAATCGTCCTCCTCCTCCTCCCATCTTAAATAAGAGAGGAAAATGTAAACAACTTTGTTAAAGAAATCTCTCAAACAACCCAAAGAAAACAAGAGTGGACCAAGAACAACAAGTCTAACTTAGCTGATATGTCTATAGATTTTGGCTTCAAATTCCAAATGTAAACTTGGATTGCCAATAGACTACACATGTTTTTCAACTCTTCTATTAGCTCTCCCAGTTGAGGAAACAGATCACGTCCTCGTTTCTCTTGTCGACTTCAACGACTTTTGCTACTGTCACTTTTGAAATGTTTGTGCTCTTGGAGAACTGTGGATATGGTGGGGAGTAAGCTCAAAAGAAATCGCTTTTTCTTCTCATAGAAAAAAATTTACATTTTTTCCGTACGCAACTCTCATGGAAAGAGTTGTAATGGGCGTAGAGCCCATTTCATATAACTTTTCTTCTGCTTCAAAGAGAGTGAGAGAGAAAAGATTTCATTAAAGTCCTAGACAAGTTGATCATCTCAGGGAAAAGTTGAAGAGTGAAGGAGTTTCGGATGGAAAGGGTGAGAATACTTTAAGGAGGAAGTGACAACTGATTACAACTCAAGCGTGGATTCAAGGATGAGAAATATTTGCATTTTATCATAAAAAGAAGGAGGTTAAGGCCAAAAAATGACCATTCTCTTGTTCTTGAAATAACAATGGAAATTTCGAGAATCATAAAGTGTTGAATTATGGACATGAATGTTATCATTGAATCTACTCATTTACCAAATTATGTTTCTTTGATGGACTTACTCTCTAGAGTCTGGAATCCAGACCCAGAGCTAATCAACTAGCTTCAATTTAATTATTCCCAAAAGGCCTGAGTGGACGGTAGAGAGACCACAAAGCCATCTCAAAGCTCTCCATTCGGAAGGATAAAAGGCGAGTGGAAACGAACTGCATTTCACTTTGTACAAATTTACAAATGTAGAAAAAGTCAATAATTAAATTTCAATAACATTAAAAACTGCTTACTATGTTGACTCTTACAATATAAAACATTCCCTCCCACATATTTATATTTAATCCAGCTTTTTTTTATTTCGTAGCGGATCAGGTTTCTACCCGAGCAATAAAAAAGTTATTAAAAAGAGAAAATGCAAGTCACACCGTCATATAACAAGCAAGGTAGTCATCCTTTACAGCTCAATCAATACGAACATTATTAACCCTTTTGGCTTTTCCACCAGCATACTTCGTCTATGTCCCCCTCAGCGAAAATTACGACCAACACCCGCCACATAAAGAAGACAGTTGAACTGTGGGAAACGCCGTGACACAGACGGAGTGAAAAGGGAACAATTTTTTAGAAAGATTGGCACGGCTTGGTTTTGACAAGAGAGGAAAAGGTTTTACAATTTTCATACACAGCTCAACAGAAGCATACGAAGGAGAAGAGAGTGAACCTTGTGTACCCTTTTTTATATGGCATTAAAATTGGATTAGGTGGAAATAATAAAATGAGCTCTGCCCCAAACTAGTCCACCTTTCTCTTTATTCACAGCGTTTTTTAACAAGAGGGAAAAATCAATACAAATGAGATGGTCATTCCACCGGATAAAGTAGCAGGTGTGGATAAACTGATTTTTTTATCGGAGTTTTATTACATCGCTTGTTTTGACCTTATTTGTACGCTACACTTTAAAGATGTTTTTGCTAAAATAGGTTGGACAACACGGGATTTTTAAGCATGTGGATTCTTTCGCAGAGAAAATGCGAGATTCATTTCTAGATGCAAAGTAATCGGTGAGTATAATAAAAATGAGTTTTCAACTTGCCTTAACAACAGTGGATACAGTTGCAGACTGTGGTTGTAAAGAGGAGGCGACAGCAGGCCCCGAGCATGACGTAATAGTGGCAGTGGTAGAAGGTGGTGGGAGCATTGGTACCCCCTCATCATCATCAGGTTCGGGCTGGGCTAGTCGGGCGATTGTCGATTGCTTACTTTTTGTCGTCATCGCAACACTCTTCAAAAGTTCATCCGTTCCTTCGTCGTCAGTCAATTTCTTGCTATCGGTTCCGTTGCTACTGCTTCGCCAAAATCTTTCTTTCATCTCAGCCAAATAAGGACAACGCTGCATTCCTGTTTAGACAAAGATAAGAGTGTTCTTTTATAGAGAGATGAATGACAACTCAAGCGAAATGAATGATTACATCACACATCATTAAACCATTCTCACAAGTATCGTCTTCACATTTCACGAATAAAAACTTGCTCCTTCACTGATTAGCTCAGAGATTGTTAAGCACGGTGCTATTTATGATGACGCGTCTAATACCTAATTGTCATAATCAACTTCAACTCAATTTGCTCAAGTTGAACAAATAAAAACAGATTTACCTTATAATTTTCCTCATAAAATCACATCAACTCTTTCCCTTAATGGATACTTATCACCCACTTGTTTCATACTTGAGTGTAAAACAAGGGCTTTCACCTCATTCTACTTTAATACTATTTATGCAAAGCCCAACCTGTTTTATCATAAAATAATATTCATTCCAACTCTCTGGATTGTCTCTAATGAATCCCCAAATTGATTTTATTCAAATCATCAATCAGCAACTGACCTTGCCATACCGTTTCCCATTCAAATATCATTACTTGACTCGGTAAAAAAGGAAGAATCATCAGAAGCCAATGAAATACGTAGTAAATAATTAGTTTAGAAAGACTTCCAACCAATCTCTCTCCGGTTAGGTCAACTGTAAAACTATCATTATTCTACTCGACACAGAGAACTCTCTCCTCCGAATAATTCTTGACTTTCCAAACTTTTGTTCATGTTGAGAATACAGAAGGAGAGAAAAGCCCAAGAGAGAGGAATGAAACTTGCTGACTCTAAATAAAACACTACAACTCAATATCAAGTGGCACAATGAACAATCGTTGTGCACAGAAGATTGCTACGCTTCTCAGCTCTCCAGTCGATTTTGACGATGATGATGATTCTTCCCCAACGAAAAAAGGAAAAGAGTTTTAATTGAATTTTATTCAATTTTCTCTCTACAATAGCTCAAATTTGCTTTACAACTTCCTCTTCATATTATCTTCTTTACCACGTCAATAGTCAATTCTATCAAAAAATAAATTTAAAGTATTTTCCAAGACTTTCTTGCATAATGTCATTAGAATGAATTTGAAACGATTCCTCTCAAGACAAGGCACTGGCTCCACTAAAAAAGACAATATCATTACATAATAAAATTGGACAAGAGCCTGAGCAACTCTCCAATAATTACATACTTGTGTAGAAAAAGTGTAATCAAGCCTTTATTAGACCCTTTTTTATGGCTTGTGATGGATACTATTTAGGACGTCTATCATCCCAATACGATTCTACATGTTTCCTCATCCAATCGATATGAATTGTTGGATTTCTTCTCCAACTCTAATTTCATTACAAGTTATAATTAAATAACCGGGTAAATACTGCGGGCTTGTAAGTGAGCTTGATTAGCTCAAGTGATTCTGACTGAGAGAGAGCCGCATACCAGGGAAAATTTATTGATACTTCCAAACGTTGACAATTTGCAATTAAACTTGGCTCTAGACAAAAAATGGCCAAGCCATATCTTTCAGACAGAAGTAGAAAATATTTTATTTTACACGCAACCCTTTTTCCTTCTAAACAACTCTCTACAAGCCACTGCATTTCTACACGATAATTGATTTGGTGTTGGGATAACGGTTAAAAAATTGATGAATGAAAACACTCTCCACTTATCCAACACTTGAGAGAAGGTGTGGAGATTTTAAATCTTAAAAGTACTTTCTAGAATTAATGATAATTATATTCTAGCTGTGGGCTTTGTTTACTCTTATCAGAAGGCTGATACTCATCTTAAGTGGAGAGTTACACACGTGCCCATAAATTAGGTGGCCTTTGCTCAAATTTTCTCAAATCTATTACTAAAGTCACACGCTTTCCTAATAACTTCAAAATTTCAATAATATATGAGTTGAAATACTTCCCAAATTGTTTTCCCTAAAAATTGAAATCATTTTGGTTTCAAAACATGTAAAAATGAGCCATCTTTTCCGCACCTCCAGCCCCTCTCCAAGCAGTTTAACTTTGCCAACAAAACATTAACGAATAACGAATAAGCTCCAGTCACTTCTCATATTTTCCACGAGATTGAAGTGACAAGCTGTCATTTGTCATTGTCATCAAAAGCATTTTTCTCACTATCAGGGTGGCATTATTCAACCCCAAGAGAATTCCAAATAGGAAAACTAGGGCAAACATACCAACTTGCGAAGAACACACAGCGACACTCTCTCTCTCTCTGGACTAGCTAATTTCTACAAGAGAAAAAGTGATAAAAATAATTGCACATTGAAATTTAAATTGCAAGTCTGCTACGATCATGCTCATTCGCATATCCAATTCAGTCTCGATTTATATGGTTTATAAAGCAATGGCGAATTAGCATTTGATACATCAGACTCCATAATTTATTAATTTAATACAGCTTTGCTCTCACATTTCTACCGTGACAAAGTACAATGCTCCGGGTGAAATCTAAGCAGATATTATAACATTACCCGCACGAATACACACAAACGCAGAAGCAAACTTTTTTTCACAAAGCCACACTTTTTTTACCTGTCTCCAATCAAGTTGATAATCACACAAAATAGAGCGGAGCCATCAGCTCCCAAGAAAAGCGGAAAGAGTTTGAGCTCCCCTTTAAAAAAAATCCCAAAAGCCAACTTCGTTAAAGCCGTTAATGGAAGCAGTTTGCCTTTCACACATTCCTCCAACCTTGTCATTAAAATTTTCTACTTTATCTCTGCCTTTTATCCATTTCTCGTATACTGCGAGATAAAAGATGAGCATTAATTTCCGCCTCCAACTACTTGTCACAAACCTTAAATCTAAATCACTTGCTTCAAACTTGACTTTGAAAAGATGATCATAATCCAGTGAGTAAACTGATGACAAGTGTAAAATAAATATAAAATCAAATCACCTTTTCCATCCACACTTTTTCATTTTAAAGGTGAGATGAGAGATGACATTATCAACTCTTACAACAAACTAGAGTCAACCTAATATAATTGCAAGTCTGCTTCCGACCTTTTCTCCAATCTCCGCCTAAAATTTGAAAGAAAATTACGAGTTTCTCTCCTTTCACCAACTCCACACTCTTCACTTGATCTCACTACAAACTTTTTTCTATCCAGAGTTAAACTACCCAAACACTCTGACAACTGCACGTTTCTCTTCCAAATTACTCGAAATGAATTGAACACCAGTGGCAACCATTTAATAACTGTCTAATCAAGGAATTCTTTTAAAAAATTCATTCCTACACAATTCCACTGTCCATGTGCTTAAAAAGTTTTCCTCAGCGCAACACATTTCCTCAAAACAAGCCACCTTGTCACTTATCGAGTTGCTCAAGCAATGAGCCTCAAGCGGAAGAACGTGCTTTGGAGGAGTAGGGAAAAAAGCGCTTTACCTCCACATCTCTCATATAAAGACACTGTCTGACTGTCTCCCCATAATTCTCACATGAATGGACAACGAGTGTTGCTCTTACTCTTTTTCAGAGGCATGTGAACCTCTGCGAAAAAAAAGAGACACAGGACACACCAAACACTACGAACAGACTGAGCAAGTTATGGATCTTGGCCAAGTAAAACACGCTCCGAGATAAATAATAGGTGGATGAAAAAGGGAAATGAAAAACCCCTTTTCCCATCCCAATACTTTTACCACACTTCTATAGACATAATATTGGCTTTGCATTCATTCCTCTCTCTCATACCCAACTAATTTCACTATCTTTCTGCGCTCTCTGTTGTGGTAGAGCTTGTTGTCTCTCTTACCACTTGAGCAATACAAGTCATGTTTACCTGTATTTCCCTGACTCTTGTCAAACGTATATTAACCAGACGCTTCCAAATACCATTGTCCTCTGGCTTGCCCACGTGAGAGAAAGCAGTGTCATCTCACATGATCCTTTTAAGAATCCCAGGTCAAAGGTACTCTACAAAATGGCCACTTTTTCCCTTTGAATTTATTTAATGGATTATATTTCTCCGTTTCAACACTTTCTTCAAGAGTTTCCCTACTACTTGTGGTCAATATCAAAATGTAAATACTTCTTTTACACAAACCACCAGGGTTCTTTCAACTCTCGCTTAACTAATGGAAATGAAGTCAGTTTGGAGAGTACAAGTGAGCAGAGAGAAAGCCTACCAAAAAAAACCTTTCTGAGAGCAAAGCTTTTACTTGTTGCTCCATCCCATATTACTTAATGCATTCTATTAAATTAAGGTCCGCATCAGAAATTCAAAGTATAAAATTTTCCTCAAGCTTTTATATAAAATGTCTACCATTTCCTCACACGACAACAAATCGCAACAAATTCTAAACTTTAATGCTATAATTTACTCTAATGGTTGAGCTAAAGAGTAAAAAATGGTTCCCACATTAACTCTTTCTGTTCCGTGCTAAATGATAATAAGCATGACGAGCCTATTGTCTACCAAATGTCTCCTTTTCCCTCCAATGACAATAAAAAATTAGTAGTCTTATCATCTCCACTAGAGATATTATCATTTTAACGCGTGAAACTAGAAATTAGGCTGAAAGAACAAAAAGTTTGGATAGTTCACTGTTTTTTGTCCCGGATGACGGCCCCCGTTGAGTCAATCTTTTTTTAATGTAAATAAACAATACCTCTCTCTATAGTAGCTGTTTACAAAAAGACCTGTAGGATAATAGTGATCTGATGAACTGAAACAAATGATGTTTTTTTTGTTTGAAAATCAAGCCTATATAGATAGGCTCTATGTACACAGATAACTCTATCCCCTATTATACTTTAGTCCAGGTGTGGATTGGATTGTTCAACTGTTTACTCTAATGATTAATGAAAGTTTACCTACCCTCCCACATGCATTTTTTTTCTGTTTACCAAATCATAAATAAGTAGCGTTTTACTCTTCCTCATTTCCGGTCTTGAACAAAAATTACTCGTCCAACAAAATCTGGTAACAATTTTCAACCCGTTTTCCTCAATGTCATCAAAAGTTGAAAACGTGCGTAATAATCACTTGCAACTAGGACTATCCATTTCTTCTCTGATTACACAGAGATAGGAAACTAGCCCACGGAATAACTCATGAGAGGAGCGGGAAATGTCAGGGAAATTATTCAAAGCAGATGTGCTTTGGGAAAGAGAACTCCGGAAAATTCCTAACACGTCCGTTTTAAGAATAGCTCATCAGTATCCATTTTACGGTCTATAGCTTTAACCTCCTGGTCAATAACGTTTTCAGCAGTACCTCCAAAACATTATTAGTAGCGAATTGCGCAAATGCTTCAAGATAAAATTAAATTGGGGCTATGATAGCCACAAATTTGCGGTGGGCTACGATATGACAATGATATCGATTCTCTCCATCCTCCACATTCAACAATACTTCTTCCGGTAGAATAGCTCCATTTCATTATAATAAAGGTAAAGGTTGCTTGTAATCATCCCATGTTCCCAATTTCTTTCACAGATTCTCATCCTTATACAAAGGTATTCGAGCCTCGAGCTTGATAAATGTATGACATGGAAAACATTTAGAATTGGAAAAGTCTAGGCTTCACCAAATTCTCCACAATCCATTTCAAACGCACGTCCCAAACTCGTAAATTATAACCCATAAGAAAAATGCGTTCAAGCACATGAGCTCTCTAACAGGAGAGGAAAAATGCTAACCATTTTTCTCAATTCTTTTCAGGAATTTCATTCGGGAAAGTCACACAAGTGGAGAAAGAAGTCAAACATTCCAAAGTTATCTTGCATACTAGTAGTAAGATGCACTCATCATCTCTAATGATCACTTTAATAACAGTAATAGAGAAGGAGAAGCTAGATAAAATGATTAGATCTTCAGGGTTTCTTTTAGACACAAAAGTGTAACCAGTTCACTCTTAAATTAACTCCATTTTTTCATATACACCCATATGGATATAACAATTTTACAAAGAGAAACACTCTGAAGCATATCTGTAAAAAGTTACATACCCTCCGTGTGTGGGTGAATCACAAGAATCTCTTGAGAAGTAAAGTAAAATGTATAGCAAACCACAAATTAGCATTTCCTGAAAGGGAAATGCCAAGCATAATTATTGGGTATTTCAAGCACTGTTTGTTTCAGAGCTCATTCCATTTCCTGGCGAGTTAAATGATTGACTCCGGACTTGAGCGCTTCGTTAAGCCCAAGTAGAGAGGTTGGCCATACCCGATAATATTCATGAGATATCTTGAATATCACCAATAGTAATGTCTTTGCCCTTATAATATATAAATGGAAAGTGATTCTGGGAAAACATGACCTCTCTCCTTGCTTGTCAACAATTTAAAGTTTTGCAAAGAATATTCCACTCGTTCAGAGCATAAACGGTTCCACCATTATGTCCAAATTGTTCCAAAAATTACATAGCTGGTGGGATTGTGCCTGGAGCAAAGTTGATTTCACTTGTCTGTCAAAATGACACAATCAGAACGTTCTTCTAAAAGCGGCAGACATTTCAATTTTTTTCATACAGGAAAACCCTTCTCTGTCTCTGCTCATGCTCACGACTACAGCCTTTTCTGGTATGCATCGGGTTTTCGTGAAAACGCCCTGTTTTATGAGCTTTTTTGTTTGCTCTCTCTCTCTCTCCCTTTACTTTGCTCATTTTTGTGAAAGCTGCGGGGCGAAATACCTGATTATTATGGCCTCACATCAACATACATTGTAAACAGCTGAAATGCATGAGATAGTTTGAGTTATAATGAGTATCGAGATGCGATACGCTTCTGACCTTTTGGGAAGGAAGAAGAGCAAAAAAATATGAAATTTCATACGGGAATTATTGGCCAGAGAAATTGGGAGAAACTGATTAGATCTGCGTAATTATATGGAATGACATATACTTTTTTTCCACGGAAATGGCCCGAGAATAATTTTCAAATTAAAGCCTATTCAATTTCATAAGGGATTATTAATGATGACGTAATCCCTCTTGTTCCTAAGCTAATGAACTCGGCCCAGCTTAAAATTAGCTTTAATTTTATACAACTGAAATAAAATATTTACACGGATAATTCCCACTTTTACGCAATCAATAAAACCCTGACTACTTACACACAAGCGGCTTCAGTTTTCCAGCCCGGTTCCCATATATATGTAATCATAAAGCGATAAAATTCTATCTCTTTTCGTATTGAAAAGCGCTCCAGGGAACTTAAGAGTCATCAGCTGTCGATATGCGTGATGATAAGTTTTTACAACGGACCATAACTTCCTGTTCAGCGTGAACCGTCATGAGCCGTACGCATTTCTCCATTATTTTCCATGAAATTTTAAACATGAACTTATCGAGGGACGCACACCAGATACTTTTTTTATTCTTCTAAGATTGCCAATGAGTCATATGAAAAGTCGTGAATACTTAATTCCTACTCCTCCTTCCCATTCCACATGTAAAATTAAGAGGGTTTCCTACAATTCCACTCCCCCAACCATTCTCTTTCCCTTTGGAACATTAAACATCAATTGTCTGGGAGAAACCTTCAACTCTGTAATTTCAGCTGGATTATATAAACTGAAATTTATTATAAAATTATGACTTGCAGGATATAATAAAAAAAGTGAGACTTTTATTTAATAGTAGGGATATGGAATGAATGAAAAATGCACGAGGGAAAAAGGTCAAAGCCATAAGAAACTTTAAGGAAAAACATGGTTGCCTTCCTTGTATATTTTAACTTTGGATATTCTTCGATGTTCGCATACTAATAACTCGTTTTCACTCTCTGGACCTTCATTTCTCACTTTTGGGTTGCGAAAATCGTAAAAGAAAAAGATTTTTCGCACGTTATAAAAGACACATTTCAGCTGTCAACCCGTCCACATTGATAAATGCGGGTTTCATGTCGATGCTAAAATTCTGTTTTGAAATGTTGTAAACAAAAGCGTATAAAATTAATCATAAAAGAATTGTCGTGCACACCTCTTCCCTCATCGAATACGATGCGGATCAGTATTGTCTAAATAGTTATGAAATTCCGCAACTTTTACGAATTGAAATTCTAGCGTGAAGCGAATCCTTTAAAGGACTCAGGGCATTAGCAAGTTTACGGATAAAGTTTAACATTCCATTATTGGTTTGATCGTTTAGAGGAGAGAATACTTTAAAACTCTCAATCTCTCTTGATCCCCCTTACTTTTTCGCAATTCTCATAAACAATTCATATATGGAAAGACGTATAAAATTAATCATAAAAGAATTGTCGTGCACACCTCTTCCCATCGAATACGATGCGGATCAGTATTGTCTAAATAGTTATGAAATTCCGCAACTTTTACGAATTGAAAATTCTAGCGTGAAGCGAATCCTTTAGAGTGACTCAGGGCATTAGCAAGTTTACGGATAAAGTTTAACATTCCATTATTGGTTTGATCGTTTAAAAAAGAGAGAATACTTTAAAACTCTCAATCTCTCTTGATCCCCCTTACTTTTTCGCAATTCTCATAAACAATTCATATATGGAAAGGGTAAAGTCTGAAAGTCGCATTAAAACAAAGAGTCGGCCGAACTCGCCATCCTCTACCGAACAGCTTTAATAGCTCTATACGAGAGTCTCTGTGGAATCTTAAGATTAGACTTATTCCTTACTTCAAGTCCGGAATTCAAATTCAAACCCACTTGGTATTCTTTGCACGCATCTCCCATTTAATCTTTCATGACATCATTCCCTTTATTGCCAACAGACTTGATGGCTTCCTATTAACTATGTAAATGATTATAATAATGTGTGTAACGTGGCCATTCAAGCTCTTCCGGTTCTTTACTAGCTGACAATAAGATTGGGAGGATCCACCCAAACTCATTAATAAACTGGGTTTAACTGAAAATCCGCTTGACTTAGTTGCATAACATTATTAAAGTATGTGACTCTCGAATCCATTCAAAACAATATTTAATTCGGATGTGACACGCTTTCTCCAATAATTCTTGAAAGAATCAATAAAAAATTTTCATTTTTACCATCCATAAACACCCATTTTTCTATTACTCTCCGTTTATTCCCGCATAAATTTTACCACGTCCCATGCATAAATAATAGGAGCACTTAGGCATTCCCAAAAAAATGTCAGAATATATGGTGGAGGTGGCGATGCGGTAGTAACTGGTTGTACGCTTCAGTTTCACCAAGACAGGAGAAGAGAGGCGGAAGCAGAGATGCTTGTTTTTAGGGATGCGTGAACGCGACTCCAGTTGAGTAAGTGTCATCAAGTGACAATGACAGTATTGAGGAAAATTAGAAAAATGATAGCATCCTCTCTCCCCATTCCCATTATAAAACTCATCATAGGTAGCTCCTATATTTCTAGGGGAAATAACAAGTTCCTCTTCATTAACTTGGGAATATTAAAAATGCAAATTTTGAACAAGACGAAAAAAACGCTCCCAGAATAACTTTCCACTTAATTATTTCAAAGAGTAAACAGCAAAATAGGAAAGTAAGCTGTTCACAGAGATTGCGTAATTAAGCTTTTTCCTAAATACCACATGACATCTGCAACGAATCTTAGGCCAGGAGCAAAATCTCTATAAGATTTCAGCTTCCGTAATACTATAGTCAGCTCTTTCCACCGGAGCTAGGAAATAGCCTCTCCGAGAGAAAACTTATTAACGCTTACATAATACAATTTGCTCCTACTCCAGAGAAAGCTGAATCCAACATCTCCATTTTTCTCGCAAACACCTCCAAATTATATCTGAACAGATGTACCCTCCCGTGCTAGTTTCCACGGCTAACAAAGTTACCAAAAATTTCAGTGATGGCCATCCAAGAAATGGACTGAGACCATCGCTGTTAAAACGGAAACAAGTTAATATCTGAGCTTTTTGCCTCTTCTTCCATCTCATATAAAGTATGTTACGGAAGAAGATCTTTTTCTGGCAACATAAAAATCCCTTTACATGTCTGCAAGACATATGCTGTATTTTATTCCCATATAAATATTATATATCCTCTCCTTAAAAGATAATTTATTTGATTTTACGTCGGGGCCACAACCATTACGACTTACGACATTGTCATACACGCTAATAATAGGGTTGTTAAACGAACTTTTCCTTATACAAACTACTATAGTAGGAGACGCTTCCAAAAGACATGTAAATCACATTACACTCTCCACATCCTATACATCCAGGCTTTTATTCTTAGTGGATTTGTCGCTCTCGGAACACAAGCCCCAAATGATTACTACTTGACCAACTACAGGAAACTGTTTTGGGTGATAGGAAGCAGTATTGCATAATGTGTGTATAGCTATTCCACATTCCTCGCTAAATATGTCGTAAAAGAATATTTCCACAATGTTGGCGTACTTAAGCCAGAGTAGAACTGGACCTAGCCATGTGTAAGTACAAAGAGAGAAACGAGTACTTTCACAATTTTTTTATGTAAGCTGAGGAGTAACTGGGAGTTGTTTGAAGAGTAGGAAAGTGAAGTGCGGAAGAGAAAAATGAGGTATTTTTTTCGTCAAAGAGAATGTTCAACAGGCTGTCGCGGAGAATATCAAGCGTGTATTTAGGATTTAGACAGAGTTCTCTGACGGCGTCTTCATTTTTCTCATCTTTTCGCAATGGACGAGTGAACAAGGAAGTGAATTAGACAATGTCATATTTTACACTCGAGTAAAGTCACAGGGTGGATCCTTCCATAAAGTCTTTTCTCTCCAAAAAAACATAATTAGCTCCGAATTAATCATTTCTTTAGAATTTTCTACTCATTCTTTTATCCCTTTTGTTATTTTATGACCTTAAAAAGAAAAAGTTTAACTACAAAACTCGAATAGCCCAACCCACAAGTAGTAAAATCATTTTGAATTGAATAATAAAAAGGATAATAGAGACAAGCTATAAAAGGATGATGGTGATGAGTAGAGAAAAGAGTTTCTACTTGAAGAAAAAGATCAATATCATCCTCATCATGTATCCATTGTAGTGAAATTTGATATTCTCATATGGCTTCTGTCATCAGGTGAAAGCATTAAAAGATGGAGCGGTAAAGAAGGGCTGAGGCAAAAATCAATTTCATTTTCCACCAACTCAAAATCTAAGACTTTTCCTCTCTGATCGAATAGAGCAGATTTCTCTGGTGAACTCTTGTCCCTCCTTGTTAAACTCAAGTTTACTCCTTTGGGACTTCGGGTGGATCCTTTTCAAGCGTGAATATTTAAAATAAATAAAATAAAAAGCAAAAAAAAGTATCACTTACACCTCCATCCAAAACTTAGAGTAAATCCCCCTCAGCGTGTGGTGCGTGGTAAGTGTGCAATTTTGCAACGTTTTTACAACACTACAAAACACAAACTACAAATTACAACGGTGCAGGTGCTTCCAAAAAGCTCTATTTTTGTGGTAACCTAAAAAGGGCAAAATGCATAGAATGTTTAGTTGGAAATATTTTTGGATAATTTTTTATTAAAAAAGAAAGAATTAGCACTCTTTCTATAAAAATTTCTTCATCCCATTTAATTTTCTAGGGAATGAGGAAAACACAGAGAACATTCATATAAAGTTGTAAACGTGAATTTGAAATAAGTTGTGCAAAACTTTTTTCCTCATAAACATCTTTCTTTGCTTTTGTTCTTTGAAAAGAAAACTCCCTTATTCTTTCTCCCCTTTTATTGTAGAATAAATTTCTTTCTTGTTTTTCTCTGCGAGTGCAAAACGCATGATGCTTCTTGTTTTATACTTGTTGGGAAAGAATTCTTTGTAAAACTTGCCCTTTATTCGTACAACACGCAGGAGAATAATAAAAGCTGAAAGCTCAGAGAAACATTAGAGAAGACATAAAAGCAGGAATGAAATGAAGAAAAGGGTTTTTGACACGATACAAAACTGCATAATAGTTAGTGTTAGACACTGTTTTAATTTTCTTAAAAAAACTACACATTCTAACCAACTTTATAGCACTTTCACCCGCTTCATTACCAATTGCAGATTGAGGAAATGAAAAGCAAAAAAAATACTTTCATAATAACAATCAAGCATGTTTACAAGAGCGAATTTGTTTTATATAAAAGGAAAGAGAGAAGAAATCAAGGCATTTCTCTCCGCTACTAAAGCCAAAAGTGATGGTAGCAATCTGTTTTCATGAAATGGCGGAAAAAGCTAGTAAATTGCTTAACAGGCTATATAGACACCTGTAAAACGTGAGATGGTGAGTGAAAGAGAGAGAGAAAGTTAAATCATGCTCCAACTCATTTCCACACATGTGCA
>JAHZMU010001693.1:0-18270 GCA_027743725.1 Rambutsinella grinnellia
CTCAAGAAATAGAAAAAGGAGTTAACAGAGATCTCAGGTATTAAATGTCGTGACCCTGTCCTCCCCTCCACTCTTCATCGGGGGAATTCACTACTTATTAGACAACTCCGATAGAATTTAACATGAAATGGGAAAAGCTTTCAAGTTTTTCTGCTGATCGTGTACGTCAGTGGTTTGGAGAATCCAGTACAGCTAGAAAAAAACGTATCTGATAAATAAGCATGAGGATTTAAGTCTTTTCCCCTCAAATATAACGTGATTTCGCCCCTTTCTCTCTCGAGAGTTCTTCCAGCACAAGATTGGGGTACACAACACACCAACAAAGCAAGCTTAACTAAGCGGCTTAAAGCATCTTTCCTTTCTGGAATATCCGAGAAATTTTCCCGGGAAATGAGAGACCTTTCACAAAATAATCATAATGGAACATTGATACTTTCTACTGTCTCCTAAATAGTATTACTGGTTCGGGAGCAAAGAGCTTCATTTTTCACAATATTGTATTGCATCTCTCTCATGTAACTAACAAATCCATTCACAAAGCTCCCTTTTATATTACAGAAGGAAATCTAGTAGATTGAATCGGGGTGACTGTCGTCTTCCCTATTGGAAATTCTAGCTAGAGCAAACTGATAAGAAAGCATTGGCATTGCATTATTGTAAGTGTCTGTGAATTTGACGTCTAATGTTAGCTGTGTAGAGAAGAGTCTCTAGGGTTTTGACCCTTTGCTAATCAAAGGTTGTGTTGTTCCAGTGCAGTGGACTTAGAGTTGCATTCTGTTCACTCACCAAAAACTTTCATTCGGATGAAAGGGTAGGAAATGCATTGGAAGAGTATTGCCCGCTCTTATTTAGCTATTTGTACGATGAACATTCATTTTTTATACTGTGATCATATTGGTGATCGAAGCGTATCTTCTGTATCATCTAGTGACTACGACCAAGCCCAGTATATTCCAAAGAGGACGTTTTTTTGTTCTTTGCAAAGAGAAATAAATATATTGCATTAGGATGAAAAGAAGAGTTAAGAGGTGAACTATAAAAGGAGTGTCTCTCCAGAGAATTGAAAATGCGTGTGCCCTTTTGCTTTATTTATTAGTTGACTGCGTTAGTTTTGTAAGGGTGAGATTATTAGTGTATCTCTTCTCATTTTCTAAAGCATTCGGATCACATCCAGTGAATCAACCTAACTAATCATCATTCTCATTTTCTCTCCTATCTAGCCTCTGACATTAATTTGAAAAGAGTTTGAATGACAGAGTGAAAAGGGCTAGTTCATCAATCCCCTATTTTATTCAATTTTAAATTTGAGTTTAAAATGACTCGAATCATTTTGAAAAGGTTGTTGACTTCCAAAATGGGACAAAACTTTCGTGAATGAAGCCCAACCAACCACACAAAATAATGCTGTTTACAAAGTGCTGATGAGCATCTATGTAAATTCTTAATGAGACTTGGGAAATCACTTATTGAGAGCCCACACCCTTTAAAATTTTTAAGAATGAACAAATTTATTGTAGAGAGAGAAATAGTGGTAGTTTGGTAAAACTTTACGCACGCTATGCAACTCCTTAATTTTCCCCTTCCATATCTCCCTCTCTCTACTAATGATTATAACGGTAGGAGAATTTACTGCTTACACTATGAGACTGGTACCGCTTCACTGAGCCTTTTCCCTTTGCAAAGTCCAATTAAGAGAAAAAAGTTGACTCACTGGAACGTAAAATAGTGTCATTAGCTCTCATCCCCAATAGTTTTTAATTTAACAGCTTCCCTCATTATCCATTTGGGGAAGCACTCATTGTACAACGAAGATGCAATAAAATAAGAAGGAAGAAAATATGTTCAAGAAAGTAATAGTGTTAGATTTTTTCAATTGATTTTTATTACGCAAAGAGAAAAGGAGAGGAAATATATTAGTTGTAATCAAAATTAAGTTTTATATGAAAAAATTTCAAGAAGGAAAAAGGAAACCACGAGATTCTTTCTAGCTATAATGGGAATACTTGTGCTCCTAGTGTTATTGGCTACAACCCAAGTTCAAGTTATTAAATGTATAAATGATTCGACAAACGAGCCTGTTAACTTCGCGTGGATTTTCAGTTTGCCATGGGATATAGCTAACACCTTAAGGGCACCTTTTGGTGGGCCAGTTTCTCTCATCTTATCTGCATTCACAGCCTCTGTCTTACTATTTGGACTACTTTTGGCTCCTGTCAACTATCTTCTTGGCTATCCTCCGAGAATTTATCATACGTATAGGCAGCCTGGAATTCTTGGACGGAGTTTCGACTCTTTTTATGATAAGGATCGAGATGAGTTTTCCACTAGCAGTGGTGGAAATTATAGTCATTATCATCCAGCAAATAATAGTAATGACGAGTTTTATGATGAGAACTTTGATATGGCTGATATCCTCGTCCATCTGTTTCAACGGGTGAGGAAGACAATCTCCGTTGTGTTTGATAAAGATGATGATTATACCTTTGGAGGAGAGAGAACTGGAAGAGAACTAGTGGTCAAGGGCGTAGAGGAAGCTAAACCTCTAGAATTTCTTGATTACATCTTTTTATTAGTTCCGGAAGAGGATGAAATATGCAGGCAACTTATGCTCTGTCATGCGCACGGCTTTCTGTACTTTTTTCCTCCAGCAATTCTCAAGCTGTATAAAGTTCTTAGGTAATAAAAAGCAATTTTGGACAATAAACGGTTATTTTCTCAAAATTAAACCCTTTTTTTTATATAAAGATAATAATTATTATATCCAAATTAGCAAACACTTCATCACAATCCCGGATAATTACAAAGCGGCTATAAAACTCGGGCTTGAGGATCAAGGAGAGTGCAAAAATGTGTATGAGAATTGCCCAAAAGGGTTATTCCATTTGACACGTGGATCTATCGGCATCATACGTCAAAAGCTAGTCCAATTCTTTCCCGATGGAACGCAAGATTTGTGGGGCTCCTTTTATTCTACTTATGATGGTCGTAAGATGGACAGTCGCTGATCGTGGGAATGTGTTTGTGGTGGAAGATTGACAATAACATTTTGTTTTTAAATCATTTTCTTCACCAAATAAAAAAATATCTTCTCTCAGTAAATGTTTGCGTTGAGCTATAAATTTATGCGTGATATGAGCAAGTGCGATATATTATCTTCGTTTTGGGTAAGATGGATGTGACTGCCAATAAAGAATTTATTGACAAGGCAGTTTACCCCTCTCCCTACTTATCTCTTAGGGAAAACATTGTGCAAGAAATGAATCACTTCTTACTGCTTACAGATTGCAAAAGAGTTTTATGGCTAAGAGAGAGTTGCTAAATGTATGGACCATGTATGCAGTGTCATAAGAAAAAGATCAGAGAAAATTAAAGTGTCATAAATTTTAGAGAGGAGAAACATGTTACCGTGTCCAATAAAATCCTTATATGTTGTTACACCATTAACTACTACCAACATTTATTGGTGAGCGCGAGTGAGCGAGAGTAGATAAAAAGGCAGTAATCCTTTCGCCTTTTGCAATACCTCTGGAGAGAGAGAGATACTAGCACTTATCTTATGTAATGTCACCAGGATCATCATACCAACACCAGTAGTATTACAAGAGTTGTCGCGGAGGATCAGGCCAAACAACATTGCGATTTTTGGGTGCACTCGCTTAACTCGTTTTTGTAGGATTTACTACAAGCTTCTTACGCTTTCCAGAGTTGACTCAGCAAAGAAAAAACTTTGGCTCTGCCAATACCAGAAGCATCTGTCTTTTGATAGTAAACTAGTAATGATATCTTAAGGGTTGTTCGCTTGTCAACTGTCAGCTAAGAAATCCAAAAAAACCAAGTACATTCATTCCTGGAGTTCATAAGATAAAAAATAAAAGAATTTATATCTCCAATTTTTTGGCCAGAGAAAAATAGAAAGTGAATGTTTAGATTTGCAATAGAAAGCTGGCTTTATGACAGAGAAGGTCAATCTTATTTTTTTTATTCTTCAGTCTTTTTGCCGCCCGCATTAGTCATTTCCATGATTGATTATAGATGCCTTATTAAGAATGAATTATCTATTGAAGAAAGAGGCATTTTATCGTCACCCACTAAAATATGTAATCAGAGCATTTAAGGAGATATTTATGCCCATTTTGGTCCATTACAAACATGCTTCTAGATCTGAAATGGTGAATTTAAAAATTAAAAGCAAAAACATGTAAATCTTAATGATCAGTAGTAATTAGACTGTCATCCCGTAACCATTACGGGATGATGTGAGAGGAGAAAAATTATCCCTAATTCATTACACTAATTTTAAGCAATATAAAATGGCAGAATATACTATTAATTAAGAATAAAGTCATTTTATGGAATCACTCCTTTTTTGATCGAAGGAAATGTCGAGCAATGACTCCTCACGTTATTAACATCATTACGCCCATTTTGGATGACGTGTAGCCATTTAGTAAAATACTTGGAAAAAACAAAAAGAAAATGCGGAGGAGCAGAGAATACACCTACACATTATACAAACACAAGGTTCAGGAATAATTTATGTATAAATTAGGAAGGATAATATAAGAGTTGAGCATGCAACATGATAACTAAATTACTTAATTATTAATCCCAAAGTATTTATTAAAAGTGATTATGCATTTGCCACGAGAGAGAAAAGTATCGCAATAATCTCCCACCTTCCCACCTTGTTTTTCTTACGAGGTGAACATACTGAACTCTGACTCTCTGAACTTTCTTTTTAAAAAAATCAGTTCCGTTTTACATTCTAAGACAAGACTCAACACACATGCGAGGAAACAACTTGACAAGGTTCCATTAGAATTCTGGCTAGAAGCTGCATCTACGTTCCGTGGTCGTTATCATGATCGTGTTCAACATAATGTATCCTTTTATTTACACAATATGCTCCAGAGAATTTTTCATGAGAGGAAATAGAAAAAAGGCAAAGGTTTTGCACTGCAGGCTCAAGAGTTGTTTACAATGCAGCACGATCAAGGACTGAAGGTAAAAGAAAGCTGGTACCGGCTCACCAGCTTTATTATAAGCACAATCACTTATTATACTTTGCTTAGAATTTTTTCTTTTTAAAGTGAAGTGCAACGAAACAACAAAACTAATGGTTTGATGCGGTAAAATCGTCTTGCATGCGTGCTAGCAAGTGATCATCATGATCGTGATAATGCTAATGGAAGTTGGCCGATGAGAATGATATGATGAAGAGCAGGCCCAACTCCTTAAGGTTAATAAACCAACTAGTTTTGGACTCATCTAATCCGATGGTAAATGTTGTCTTCATTCTAGAGTAAACAGATTGAGCTTGTCTTTTGGGAGACGATGATGATTAGGCTGAAGTTTTCGGGTTGAGGTTACCCTTATTACTTGAAACAAAATGTGAGCAGAGATCATTTACAGACGTTTGAAATATCTTATGATTAAGCATAGCGAATTCAAGACTGCCAAACTGTTCTCAGGTAGACAGCATAATTTATAATATCTCTGTCTGAAAATGACATTCTTTTTAAGTTTTGGTAATAAGTTCACGAAAAGCAGAATGCTTTTCCCGTATAATTATTATTGATAAGAGAGTTAGTGACGGTTTATCATAAACTTCAAGAACGGTGAAGTAACCGGTATGAGGAAATGAGTTTCTGAGTACCGAATATCCTCTAGCTTAAAGGTTTGAAGGGAGAGAAAGGAATTTCGTAATATCATTAATAAAATTGTAAAGGCAAACTTTTAATATTACTTGATCGATGTAAAAGTACAAGTTATGGATAATTTTGCGTAATTGAACAGTGAATCATTTCATGTTATAAATTGTTATGAGTAAAATGAAAAAGTTTCAAGATTTCGAGAAATTATATGGTTTTTCTTTATTAAAATCGATTACGTAATCCAGATAAAAAGTAAAGTGATTTTTATTAAAAAGCTTCGTTTAAATGACAAACTGGGTCAGTAACATATGCACATCCTCGGCAATTTGACAATTGAAATTCTTAATTAGGATTGGAAAAGTTTGAATTTATTCATTCATTTCCAGGGTCTCTAGCAATGAGTTAATAAATCTGGGCTAACGACAATATTTGCACAAGGACTTTCATTAAAATGTCGGCATCTGTGATCCCCCATGTGTACTCAAATAACTGCCTGCAGTTTGCTATATTGTCATGTAAAAGGTAACTCTTATGCATTATGAAAATAGATGAATAGTGCTTTAATTTTCTCAACTTTCGTGAGCATTTGGAAGGCTTGAGATTTGAGTAACAAGAGGAGAAATTCACAAAGTTCATTTACAGTATGAGACCACAGGGGAGTAGATATTATTACCACTTACTTCCAAACAAAGTCGGTTAGTGCAACTCGAAAAGCTCTGTTGGAATGGTATTGTATTGAGGTTGCCTTTAGCTATTTTCCCTGGATAAAATTCGACACTCTCCGTTCTGTACCTCTTGATTGCTACTTTCAACAGAATCCAGAATTCAACTTTTGTACAAAATTACTCTTTGCCTTCTGCTTGTTATCAAGAGATTGATGGAGATGATGGGTGATGTGAAATTGCTATTGAGTGAGTAGCTTCCCTTCCATGCGTCAAAGGGAGCACTCGTTTCAACATCCTTTCTGGCGTGATGAAAGTGAAAGTGCGCAAATATTCTGTTTGCTTTAGCTAGTGCAGTCCGGAACTCTCATCTGCATAATATTTACCTTTCACAGCTCTTGCTTACTCTGTTTGCGGGGGATGGGGTGAGACGTGAGAGATACCCGAGGTAAATTGGAGCGTATGCCGATGCATGAATTCTCCGTAATTCTATTTATTCTCGGATATGAGAATGAAAAGAATTCAATGAAAAAATTAATTAAGCTTTTTAAATTTTAAATCCCATTTCAAATCAATTACTCATTCGCACCTGTGCAATTTTCGCCTGTTAATGTAGCTATTCCATCTGTGTGAACTCTGTTGAGTGAGATGGAACACAATAATTCATGTATCATCCGGAAAAGTTATGTTGGCAATTTCTACGTGATGACGAAGCTCATCCGAGGAAAACGGTTATTGTGTGGGCAATAAGCATTGAAAAAGTGATGACTAGCAAATGGAAGTGTGTGTAGCCTAGCATATAAAGTCAGAGTGTTATCCCCAAGTGTTTGCACATACCTGTTTAATATCTCATCCCCATTAAAAATGGGTAGCAGAAGCCCCCATTTCCCAGACTGGCTAATACACGGAAGACTAGAATGAGAAAACATTTTGAAATGTTATTATTATGATGATGACTATTATTATTACTGGTATTATGACAGGAGAAACTTTATTTGCAAAGCATGTTTTTTTGCGCCAAAGACCCGACATGTTTATTTAAGTAAAGAATGCTGTTTTTCATACACGAGATACGCATCTTTAAATTTTCAGCTGAAGCTCTGGCTATACTCGAATGGCTTGGCTAGCAGAAGTTGCACTTGTAAGCAGTGGGATTCCAGACGAGCTTTTATAATGGATCCAATCCCATACTATTACATAATATGCTTCATTCATATAAAAAACGGGAGAATGCTAGATGAACAAGATTCCAGGCTGTAGCTACCAAAGCTTAAGCTACGCTATTCCAGACAAACTACATTTTTCACAAGAGAAATCCACCTCCTTCCCTATTTTTCGTTGACACTCTCAGCAATTCCTTACTACAAATAAGTTATCCTTCCTTATGGGAGCTGACTTCCTTGTTTTTTTTGGGTACTTGAGAATGATAATGTGTGAACTAACTTATTACCGATAACATCATTGACAGACAGTTGTGGATAAGTGTGTCAGTCTAAGCAAGTTCACTCAACTGACCAGTCACAGATTACCATCACTATTAGTTGGATAAGCAGAGAGTAAACTTTATCCAAACATTTCTCAGTATCGATTGTGAACTGTGTTGGAAGTGAAATGACTTGGGAAAGTAGTTTAATTCTCGAGAGTTTTGCTCTTGCCGCTTCCCTAAACTTTGTTGACCATGAATGAGGTGGTCAGCAAAGTTCATGATGAAAAGTACGGAAGACAGAACACAGATGATAGCTTCTTTAGCTTAGCTCAGCCTTGGCACTTATTGCACCACACAATTGCTTGGCTGACGTATATGGCCACTTCTTTAAGTCCAAGTAGATTTTCTCCTTTGTGTTATGTAAATCTATATAAATCTATTTATATAGAGTATCCACATTCATTTTACTTTGTCCAAGTTTTCATCTCTCCGTCAGCAGGAATTAAAGCGTTAAAAGATTTTTTCTAGGGAATAGCTCAGAGAGAAATAGATGCCAGAAAATATCCAATATAAAACTCTAGACTATTAAAGAGGACGTGGAAAGTTTAAGAAGTGCATAAGGGAGTAGTTGAGAACATCTTCACCATCACCACCTCTCTCTCTCTCACTGAATCTCTTTAATATAAAGGGAAAGCTGAAGTCATGAGTTAGGTCATAAGAAATGATTTACTGGTCCGAGTGGAGAAACACCATCTTTTTCAAAAAGCCGAGAGGGACTCTGAATACTCTTTTGGTAAATGCAAATCATACTTTTGTATCCGTCGGAAGTTCAAACGTTATTACTCTCGTAATATTATACAAATATACAGTCCCTACCTATGAACTTTGGATAGGTGCTCATAATCACACCCAAATCGGAATCAAGTTCTCCCTTATAATAATGATGGTTTAACTAGAAGCTAAGACAGTGCATGCGGATGATGACGTTCTCATACTGAATACTTATAAAAGGGGGTTGGATCTAGTTTTTAGCCATAGGGTTATGTAAATGCGTGCAAGATCATTACTATTTTTTGCAGTAAAGCGGTCTCCTTCTTACATTTCCTGCTACTCCGGTTGGCCAGAAAAAATAGAAGCCAACAAGAGTGAAAAGGAGAAATTCTTGCCGACTGGTCGTTATTTATTGTTGCCCATTTCTGTGCTTTAATATCTTGGCCCGATTTTCCCTGCGCAAAATTGAATGGGATTTCCTTAAGTAATAATAATAACTCATGAAACTCGGTATAAATTTCAGCAGAGAATAAAAAAAGACCTTAAAGAGTATAAAGAGAAAGGAGAGAGAGGATCTTTACTACTCTTCCTTAGTGATACTGATGTTGATTTTAGCTTTAAAAACTTTTTTTTGTGGCTCTAAGCAAGTAATTCCAACTCTCCTCCAAACACAACTTTATACTTAGCTATTTCCCATATTTGTATGTCGGTAAAAGTAAATAGTATGGTAAAGTAGCCGTACATGAAAAGGGAAGAACGTGGTCGCATGTACTGGGATTTTAGGAGAGAGTAAAAAGACTCTTTTTAAGAGAGGGAGAGCCCTTTTTGGAAATTATGTAATTTAGATGCATTAAAGAGTATATGGCTGGCTGACATTTCCTTTTTCTACAATCATATCTTATAAAAGCACAACTTTTATTATGTTTTTATTCCACTATACAATCATCATCATGTTTAACTCATAATAATAAGCTGATCGTATATAAAAGTAGACATTATTCTACTATATTACGCACGCACTTGTTCCTCCTCTCAGTCCTCTCCTATCTGAAAAGAGTTCACTAGGATAAAATATTTTTCGCTGGTTCATTATCACTCCGGAGTAAATGGGATGCAAAGGAAGAGTCATAATCTCGATAAGCCCCAATTAGTGAAAACGGGTGCTATCAATCCTCTTGTTTTATTCAGAAAAACCGGTTCATTGTTCTTCTTACGCGTAAAAATATTGCAAGTCATAAGACTCTGGATATATTACTCTTAAAACAAAGCAATCAGAGTACGTGCTGCTCGAAACAGCTCAAAATCGAGATAATTCTCAAGAATTAAAATGATGGAGAGTGCTTCAATATAACTGGAGTAAGAATATTTAAAATTGACAATTTCTCTGGCTCCAGCTCCCTCACTAGAATATTCATGTCAGATACGTTTTACACGAATAAACTACAATTTTATGGATTTTTTTAAACATGACGAACATGTAACAAATTTTACTAGTATTCCTGTCAGAAAACAAACAAGGGAGATTCTCCTCTGATCACACTCAGTTATCTTTGCATTTTTACGACTTTCTAGTAAATGGCGTGTTTGACAATGCACTTGAAAATTGCACCATTAAACTATCTACCTATCCAGAAACCATGAGTTGTCCCCTAAATAAAAAGAAGTAATTTTATGGTTGAAGTTGAAAAGCTGCTGAAGCTTCGAACAAAATTCGTTGAAAGAATGAAATAGACAATTGTAAAGCTTTCGACTGCGGCTTCCCCCTTCATTGTTGGTTTTAACGATTCCACCTACTGCATAAAATTCAAGTCCAATGTTTTTTCAAGAGCACACAGCTACTTTTTATTTCAATTGAGTGTTTGTTCTGAGCTCGAGAGAGCCTGTTTGAATTTGACATCCTTTTTCTCATAAAGGGTAGGACACTCTCTGCATAGAAAATAACCTTCGACTTACGCGGAGAAAAACATGCTTTGGGTGACTCGTATAGATATTCAGAGTGCATACAATTTGATTCTAGATGTGCTAGTGCATTTTTTCTTCAATGACAGCTAAATTTTTTATATGCTATGTGCGTAAAAAGTAAAAGTAATTCGGGAAAAATGTTTTAGGATGAATTGTTGGGAAATAAAAAAGTTTTAAAGCACACACATTCCGATTGACTTGGTGTACAAGGCTCTCCTGATGATCTGAACAAATTAACATAAAAATGTAGAATTTTAGATGAGGAATACAGAAAAAGTATGTACATATGAATATTTTCAAGTGGGAGTGTGCCTACGAGCCTTGACTCGGTTGAAATGCAATGGTTTATGTCAGAGTTGAGTGCTCCTCTGCTTGAGCTCTTTCTTGCAAACTTTGTACACACTTGGGCATGAACTCAAATCAAAATGCTTTTGGTTGAATGAAATGCAGAAGTGGAGCCTAATGACTAGGCTATTTTGTCTGCGCCATTTGGAGAACATTTTTCAGTTACGCTTGTGCGGATTGTTTGACATTGAATCGTGGTGTTGGGGTGAATGGAGGAATTCAGTAAAATAACAGAAATATGCTGGTGCACTCCGAATTGTTTTACGAAAAGCAACGTAGCAAATCGCTTCACTTTTAAATTCGCATTGGAAAAGTGCTTCGGATTTGTCTTGAGGCAAGCAGGGTTTATCTTTTTTTCATAATAGTAACCAAGATAATTAATTGTGGAGATTAGTAAATGAAGAACTCGTTCGATCTTTCTGTTTCTTTTTTCATCATAATGATGTGAACAGTAACAAGATTAGGCATCAAAATTTTAGTAAATAATTAGCGCCCGCTGAGGCGGCCTGAATCATCAGCAGCGTGCATTTTTTACCTAATGGAAAAAGACGGATCAAAAACGCCATCAAGACAAAGTATATCGAAAGCTGACAGTAGTATTGAAGCTCTGCCTGCCCCGTCTGAAGCACCTCCCTCAGAAAGTGCGCCTGCAGAAGCTGAAAATACTCGAACGGTTGGAACAGATCCTGCTCGTGGTTATAATTGGGGTCCTATTAGTTGCCCTGAACGTTTAGGTAATGGAGCCGTGCCATTAGTTTGTGCAGCCGTAGGTGGCGGCCTAGGAGCAGTATTAGGAGCTAGGGATGGCCCTTACAAATCCGCAATCATGAGCTCTGCGGGCGGAACGTTGGGCGGACTTGTCGGTGGACTTTATGAGACAGATTGGGAGGAAGAGAAATATTATACGCTAATAGGTGCTGTGACCGGTGGTTACATTGGAGGGCTGGTTGGGGGATATGCTGGCGGGGCAACAGGGATGGTTGCAGAATTCTTGGCAACACCTGCAACAGCTATTGTATTAGGCGTCACAGGAGCAGCTGCCGGAGCAGAGGCTTACCAAACTCCTGGATTAGTAGGAGGCGCCTGCCTCGGAGGTCTTGGAGGCGCTGCTCTTGGTAATATGGTTGTGGGGCCAGCAAGCAAAGTCCTTGTTACTGGCGTTCTGGGTGGACTTAGTTCAGGAGTTTGCAGCTATCTAGGAAGCACCGAACTCATTGGTCGACCCCGTTGAACCCATTTATGCATGCGAAATCAATTAGCAAAATAAGCAAGAATAATTCTAAAATGGATTGGAATAAATTGCTGGAAAGTTTCATAAATTGTCCATGTCTCCATATATTTTGCATCCTTTTAAGAGGCAGTCTGTTTATTGTTATTGCCGATGATTAGACGGAGCATTTTTCCCTCTTCATCCCACCGTGAAATCCAATTGCATGCGAAAAAGGGTTAAAATGAGTAAAATTATGTGCAGTTTGTGGCAAGGAATGGGGAAACAATAAAAGTTTAAGTGAGCCCGAGCCACTTCCTTTGTTACCTCAACGGAGTTTGCCTTAAGGACGGGAAAAAATTCAAATAAGCTCCAACACATAATTGATTGGAGTTCCTAAACCTACCATAATCTTCTCGTGACAGTTTACTTTTATGTCTTATTCATGAATGATATTAAGCAACTTCTTAGATGCGTTTATGTTTATAGCTTATAACTATATGGAGAGAGAATGCAACTAAATTCCCTTATCTTGTCTCTTCACCACTCAAAGAGTTGCTTGTAGCAAGTACTTCTGCTTTTGGTTCGTTACGAAAAGCGAAAAACTTTTTCAAGTTTATTTAGTCCCCGCTTATGCGTTCATCAAACAATTCTCTAGAGAGAAAATTGTGCGTGGAAGTTGCTTTTCCTCTAGTGTTGAGCAAGTGCCTCGAGTTGTCTCCATTTTTCAATTCTTTGCTCCCTCTTTTCCATCTCGTGTTATAATGTCACATGAAAGGAGAAACTCCGACCATCCAATTCATTTGAGTAAATGCGTAAATCAAGTAATTCTCAGCACTTTTAAGGATTTTGTTAAGAATTTCATGGCCCTTCTTTCGATCAACTGGTTAGAAGAAGAAAAGCGGAGAGCTGCTGTCGACGAAATTGTTTTTGAGATATAAAATGTCTTAAAAACTGCAGAAATGAAATTGATTTTATTCTTATAAAAGTATATTGAAGCTAATATTATCAAAAATACGCACTGCAGTTTTCAACATTCCTGCGTGAGATGCGTCTGTGTTCATATGAATTGATTAAGTGTGGGGAAACACTTTCCTTCCCTTGTGGCTGAGAATGGTCAGAGAGGATATGAAAACAAAGTTGGTAAGAGAAATATGTAGGAAATGCCAAAGTTCATGATGACTTTTTTGTTTTCTCTCACTTTTTCTCAACAGGAGAATCTTCCTTGAGAGAAATCTTATTAAATTACAAAGACAAGAGAAAGTACTTGCTCGAGGGGAAATATTGTCGTGTAATACCACAATTGAAAGTGAGACTGCAACTTTGAAGCTGGAGGGAGATCCACACAAGCAAACTTGAGCACAAAATAAAGTAAATAATTACAAGTTATCCAGCATTACATTAAGAAAACTGTGGAATGACTCCTCCCAACACTGATGTTGTTCTTCATGTACAAAGAGCAATCATCACTTTTTAAGGTTATTTCGCCATAGTTAAAATGTACCCCAGGAAGAGAAAGTAAAAAGGGAGCGGAAGCCACCACGTAGTTTACACAGAGTCGTGGTGAAACTCATTCTAATATAAATTACTTATTCTTCCAGTCACACCACCTACGCCAGTCATCGCTGCACGAGCCAAACTATATTAAGTTTGAGGACCGCGTAAACTCTTGGAAGAAATCAGCAGGAGTATAACTATACAGTTCTTTTGCGTTTGATAACAGCTTCTCATTCCTTTTGATAATAATAGGAATAATTTTGAAAAAGAAAGGCACAATTCTTCGTTTTTTTAACTTGTCATTGTAAAAAATCGAGTTTAGGCCCCCGTCGCTTTAATCTAATCGGGAGGAACATTGTCACTTTGTTATTCCAAGTGACAATTACACGCGGCGCACCAGAGCTTTCTTTCGAAAACTCGAAGCTCAGCATCCTTTTAACATTTTTCCCTCCTCCAGTTCATTTCCATTCTTTCCACTCATTTTCTCTTGGTGTAAAACTGTGAAAACCTGGTGTTCGTCTAGTGGCTGGAGAAAATATAACGGATTTAGAGGAGAAGAGAGGAAAAACAAAATTACTGCGTTTCCTCCGTTTGGCACAGCTTGTTGGTTTCATATAATCATTCATTTCACCATTCTAGTCAAAGAATATTGCTATGTTGTTGGCTTTAGATTTTCATTAGTGTCGCCCGTTTTCACTTCTGTCAATGTGAGAGCTTTTTCTTCATGAATGAAATGGGGAGGGAGAATTTGCCGGCGAAAAAAAACCGACTTTGCTCAGTTTCAGAGTGCCAAATGGAGCAATTATTTGCTAAGGAAAATATGGCATGAACTGGTAGCAGCTTTTACCTATATCCTGCTTGATTTGCATGAGGCTTTATTAAAACATTGATTATGTTTGTAATCATATCAAATTTCATTTAATCATAAGGCGCGTGAGAGTGAGAAATGAATCTGAATCTGTAAGTTTCGCTTTTAATCCGAAATGCTTTCGAGGTAGTGCGTATCTAGAGCAAATAGAAACACGAGATGGTTGTGAAAAGGATCCCTTCTTGATACGCGATGATCACGATACGATTTGGTCTACCACATCAAAAACGTTTCAACTTGCCTCTTTGCAAAGTGCGTGCATCTCTAAAAACAAAAATGTATCAAATATCACAGCACACAAAGTAGCGACACTTAGCTCTGGGGTTAGATCAGCTTTTGTGAAATAGTTGTGGTAATACTCTCATACAAAAGGGAGCGAAAGGATAATATTATTAATGGAAACATAAATCCTTGATTTTTCAACAGTGGCCGACAAGGATCAAGTGCGGTTTCTCATTTAACTTTAGAAAGGCCTAACTTTTCACGCTGGTTTTAAACTCAATAATGGAGTAAGTATCCGTGTAATATGCATATGTTCGGATGAAGATTAGTATCAGTTGAATTATGATGGTATAAAGCGTGAGATTGAAACCATTTTACAAAGTATCATGATCATGAATATATTCACAAGTTAGTGAAATTTTATAGTAAAGAGTTGGAATGCGTTTGGTGCATTGAATAAATATATTTTACTCTAATCTCTTAAAATCTCATCTCCATATGGCCCTATTTTCCTTATCACTTCTTATCATTCCAGTGTCGCTTGTCACCCCTTTCATTACTAGGATTATATAGCAAACGGGTTAAAATAAATCTTCAGTACACGCGCTACACACACGAGATAAATATGCAGTTTCATAAACAACCAACGTTGGTCTGACCCTCCCCATCCGGATGAACGCATACATTCCGGTCGCTTGTCTCTCTTTCTCACTCTCTTTTGTCATTTTATTTATTTAAAATGGTTGCTGACAAGCTGGTTCTTTGCATAGTAATTATTCTTACTATTATGTCAGGGGCTGAAAATTATTATTATAAAGTCTCCGCGGACAGCCCTGTTCCTTCCTTTGTGGCGGCGGAGGGCAGGAGATTTATTCGATATAAATAGTAGTTTAGCCCAAAAAATCGTCTCCGGTTATGCTCTATATATCAGATGGCAAACTTTATCAAAAGTATTAGCTTATATGGTTTGCATATGCACAGCTTAGTTTTTGGAGCGGAGGTTATTTATGGGAATTAATATGAATAAATTAATTGAGTTTACGTACATAAATTTAGCGCTCTGATAGTCTCAGTCGAAAATGGATGTGGTCTAAGTCTGAGCATAAAATGAGGGGCAGAAATATATCAAATGTCTACCCGCAGGTATTGAAATTTCAAGTATCATATGCGTAGGTTCACTCTAAAATATGAGTTTAAAAATGATTTTGGGGAATGCCTCTCTTCCATAATGGTTAGTGCAAAACTTTCCGCAGCTAGTGCGGTAGAGCAAGATGTTATGAGAGGCTCTTAAAATTGAATACATTGCAGTTTTTACTAGTAAGGTTCACCCTCGACCATTGGTAGCACATGGTTTGAAGATTCGAGCTTCACCTTTCCAGAACGGAAGTTAAATGAGGAGCGACAAAGGAAAGGAACCAAGTCATAAATTATGGTATGGACTTCATATTACTTCCACTTGAGCTGAGGTGCTATTCTGCTTGTTATCAACATCGTCAGCGGGACTACGTGAGAAGGGAAGTTAAAGTACGTATGTACATATATAACGCATCAAAAAGTGAACAGTCGAGCAAGCATTCCAGATTAAATTAAAGGAGAAAAGTGAGGAACATGAATGAATTCATGAGAATACTTTCATACTCTCTACTTCTCTCTACATAAAGGGTGTAATATAGGCGATGATAATGATGAAGGAGGTAGCCAAGTAGTGGTAATGAAGTCATCTACAGAGAAAATATGCCGCTTTTCACGGAACCCGAATCAGAATGGGAATGGCTTGTATAAAAATGCCTAGAATGTGGTTGTTTTTACACTAAAAGACCAAAATAATATTTATAATGGTATAAAAAAGTTGAGGAATGGGGCTCATTGAATAAGCAATGTTGGGAGGTTGGGCTGTTGGCTTCAGGAGAAAAATTGTTGGGAAATTGTTGCCAGAAAAGTGAATCTGGAAAGTTGCAGTTGAGCATTTCTTTGGAAAAGTTTTAAGAGAAAGAAACAAAATGTTAACTTTAAGTGTCAAATTACAATCGAGTCATCAGATAGTTTTGACCTAGAATTAAAAGCATGTGCGAATCTGTCTACATTTTGCCGTAGGAAATACGTCAAAATTACAACGCGGTGTGCAACTATCATTTATTTCGTTTGCTTTGTTGAGCTTCAACTTTTGTTCACATTTCCCTCTTCAGAGAAATACTTGTTATTAGAAGTTTATCAGATAAACAGCAAATAAGCTAGCGACAAAATGGATAAAAGTTTCCTGGCTTAGTTTTGAGATTACTTTTTCTCCTGCATAAAAACTGACACTATCCAAACAGAGATAGTGCTTGGTCATTTCGAAGATGATATACATTTGAGAGTCTAACAAGTTTCTACTTTTAAAGTCTAGAACTAACGACATCATAACCAAACCATGTACTTGAATGCAGAATATCTTGTCTACTTTTTCCCAAGAAGTAACTGAAGCGAAACAATTCATCCAAATTTTGTACAAAAGTCTTCAAGGTTTTCTTCCATGTGCATATCTAGTTTAGCCTATTTCGTTTTTTACTAAATCAAAGTTGGAGCAAAACTTTCTCTTAGCTCATCTACTTGTCACTGATGTTACCCAGATAGGTACTGATTTAGAACTGAAAGTTTTTGCATTAAAAAAAGTTGCATATTTCGCTCTGATTACTGTTGCGCATTAAGGATAAATGTTTTAGCCAAAAAATTAGAATTCGTAGCATGATTAAAATGCCATTTTACAAGGGGAAATCCTATTATGAGGAAAGTACTTCCGTTTCCACAAAAATAGATTAACTTTATACGATCCTGATACAACTTATCTGATTCTAGTTTACATAGTCTTATTTCTATTTTCTGTCTAGAGAGATCTTGATATCTATCCAGTTTGACTTTATACAATCGCCCAAAACTAATAGCAGGATACAATGCGGTATTTACCTTGAGCTTTTTATGGTGGCATTTCTTTCAGATTTTACGAATGATACATAGATCGAATGTGAATTGGTGCATTTTCCACAAAGACAGATAGACACAGCATCAATTTTATTTCTGCACTTTGCCTATCAGAAAATAACCGCTTTTTCTGCCATTCACGTAGTCTAAACTGCATGTGTGGGAATTGGCATTAAAAACTTTCCATCATTCCATGAGTGAGTGTTTTTGCCTCTCTCTGTTTGCCGTTGGTGGTGTTGGCTCGCACGTTTCTATCTGTAACTGACTTTGTGCTCAAAAGACTTGATATATTGTTTAAATGTGGGGAGCACGCTTTTCCAAATGGCTTTAGTCGTATTGACGTCTATGATGGCGATTGTAAGGCTCTTGTTAGTAAAGTGTTTATGATTATACTTTCGAAGCTGGCATATCACGCGTTCAGGGAAGTAAGTCCGTGCGTACCTGAGCAGAAAATGGACCGTTAGCCATTTTCCACTTTCCACAACAAGCCTTTTCACGGAAGGAAAAGCTATCAGGCAAACCTTTTACTTTCTTCCCAAAGTGGAACAGCAACAAAAAACAGCATCACCCCATTAGCGCGTCAAGTCATGTCTGGAGAAATCAAAGTTTTATTTCGTTGCCCTATCCCTTTTCCTATTTTCCTCTTCCTTCTCCCATCTTTTTATTTTCCTACATCGTTTTCACATTCAACTTTCGCC
>JAHZMU010001694.1:0-10248 GCA_027743725.1 Rambutsinella grinnellia
CTGGATTTTTTTTTGAAATGGAGAGAATCTAAATGAATAATAGGAGAGGAAGAGAGAAGGGAAATAGCAATACTCTTTGTTTCTAAAAAAAACTGATACATTTTCTTCTTCCCATTTCCTTTCTCCGTATAAAGTCACTTTACTACCAAATATTTCAGGACAAACACATGAATAAAAATAGAAGAATTATTAAATCCATTTCATGTCCCCCGCAGTGTATGGAAAACATAGTGAAAGTATAAAATTTTGTATGGAAACGTATATATTTATTTCTAGGGATGAATGGAAATCCAAATATGAGCTCAAATATCTTTTATTTTATAGTAGCCTACCTTACCTTCACAGCTAGAGATAAATGGATATTTTATGATTTTACTTTCTTCTTCCCAATGAATATTGTGCATATGAATTTTTACACAGAGAGGAATTATCAATTTATATGTATGAAAGCCATGCTATGAATTTCAAATAATTTTTCTCTATTCTAACAAGCTAATATTGCTTTTATAAATGAAGAAAAAGCTCTAAAAAGATAAATGCATAAACTTTTCTCCTAGTCTTGATGTTTCAAAAAGTAATTACGGAAAAAGATAAACGTATCTGATGTAAATATTTCTTCAATATTAAAATGGAGAAAGACGTTGGGAAAGGAGTTTTTAAAAAAGCCGCAGTAATCAACTTATATCTGAAATATAGTTTACATGACCATATTGATTAGATCTGCATTAAAAAATATTCGTGTAGAAAACCGCGTGATTCCAAGCCTACATATATCCTGATATTAAATGGTTTATGATGACATGAATGTATCAAGTGATAAGCTTTAGCTGGTGAGGAGTAGTTTTTCAAATAACGTGTATAAATAACGTTATTGATTTATGGAAGTACGTCTGTAAATTTCAAATTATACATTCATCTCTAACTCTCTGGAGAGAGAGAGAGAGAGGTGAAATGAGTAGTTAAAACTACGTGGTAGGAGGTGAAAGTAATTTTCGAACATATTGCAATGTATGTTTAGGCTTAAATGTGTTTAACCAGATCTTCTTTCATCTACGAGAGGAGAGTAGCAAGTTTTTTAGGGAATCCTCCTCCTCTCTCTCTACTGATGATCCCTAAAGCATAATATGTAAAATGAAGTAATAGCTAAAATCATCCGCATGTATTGAATACCCACGTAATAGGTAGAACTCGCAAACTTATTCATAACTGGGAAATTAGCTGAGAAGAAGAGAAAGAGAGCTGCTTTAAAATTCATATTGTGCTTGCCTCTCTCGTGCAATCTAACACGATCTAATATTACTTTTGTAAACAGCGTTATTAGTGCTTCTTGTAGGCAGTTTAGATGTTGCGTTGTAATCATAATTGCAGTAAATATTTGAAAAATAGGAAGCTCTTTTGTTTTCTCCCGTCAGACACACGACGTGTACTGGAGGAAGGCATAAAGTTTTTACTTGTTTTTTTTTTAGTTAGGATATGGTAAAAGGTGTACACGTGTGTAGAGCAAAAGGAAATAATGTAGTCGTATAAAAGTAGGAAGAAAGCACACTAAATATACATGTAATAATGAGTAGGAGGTTGTGTGTGCGGTGCGGTGACTGGCTCATTTGTTTTGCTGTGATGCCCAGCCCATGTTATGTTCATTTTTAAAAGGGGACAGAATTATTCATAGAGTTAATGTAGATGTGATGGGAAATGTGAAATGGAAAAAGGGAAAGGCAATACCTCTTTCACTATAAAGTCTCTCAACTTTATAGTAAAATTACGTGCAAAATATACTGTCTCAATTCGGCTTTTGTTTCAAAAATAATATTTTCACTTTGGCTTACAAGGAAAGGTTGGAGCTTCACGGTTACAGCACTTAATGATGTACTAATGCATAATTTCCATGAGATAAGCTAAATGGTGTTCCATCATCTCTCCCAATGTTTAAAAAATGTTGCTAACTTAAGATTTAAGCGGAGCAATAGATAAGAGGAGACTTTTAGAGAATCGTTTAATAGTTAGGGAACAATTTTAATATCAAAATACTGCGATTAATTATCGTTTTATTTTATACTATGAAATTTGCAAAATTATTTCGGAAGTAAAGAGCGTATTGGCGCCTGTTTTAAATTGATACTCGAATGAAATTGCTTCCTACGCACGACTCACGACGACCCTTTAAAAGGCAGACTTTGGGTATCTCTCGGCGCCAGGAAAGATGGCGATGTTAATTTTAATTAGAGTAGAATTTGAGAGTCTAGCTGAAAAAGAGCTGTTGAAATTATTAAGCATTATTTGTACGCGACTGCACTTGGTTGTTTAAATATTTATGTATTTCCTCGCAAAGAGCGTTTAAAGGTTGTAGTTGAAAAGGAAAAGTGTTTCATTTTACCTCAAGTGGTATGAAAGTACACACTTATATCCTACTTGTTGGGAGAAAGTGTGAGAGGTCGTTGTTTACTCACATTAAATCTAAGGCAATGCAATGAAATGCAGTGCAATGAGTACTGACACGTCACAAGAAGGAGGCAACGTATCATGCTTTTTCCTTCATTGATAAATACGCTCGAAAGCAATTGACGTAGAAACTTTTAGACTGAAATCGTAAATATTTTTTTTGAAGGAATTTTTTTATGCTAGGAAAATGTTAGAGTGAAATTGCTTTAACTAGGTTATTTCTCAATAATATATTGGGTTAGAGAAAAATTTCGCCATTACTATTAAGGTTGTAGAAAGAGAAGCGGAAATAGTTCTGATTGAGTTAGCACTGGTCTCTAAACAAAATGCGTATGAAAATGTCATATTCTTTTTTTTCCACGAACCGATTTAATTCTATTAGTGTACGCTTCTCCTAAGAAAAGAAATCAGAGCACACCGCACACGAGCTAAATGGGAAGAGCTGAAGTGTATAGGTGGATACATAAAAGTGGAAAATGAAACGAGGTGAGTCATACACACTCTGCTTCTCTCTCTCCAGAATGCAAAAATGTAGCCATTATTCACTTAGAAAGTATAAAAGTTAGTGAAAAGATTTATTTTATACATTTTTCCACAGTTTTTCTATAAATATATGGGTATAAAGTGGCCTAGATTTTTTTGGGCAAATTCTAAAAATAAAATAAGTTGTAAGGTTTTGGTAGGTGGAAGGGGACACTGTTGTTTATTTACGAGAGTAATGCAGTATCACTCAAATTGAGAAAGGTGATGGGGAATGATATAGAAAATAGAAGTGTGGAGACGGAGAAAGAGAGGGAAAGAAACCATAAAGTAAAAGTGGACTGTTTTTTTTTTCACTATTTTATCATCATTATGATTATACCTGAGCTTATTGTGCGATTTCAACATAATCGAATTTCATGGAACATTTTGGGCTACTCTGTAGAGAGTTTTCTCTAAGAAGAAATGCTTTGAACTGGAAATGGTGGAAATTCATATGAAATATTAATATTATATTTGTGGGATTTTTTGGTGTATGCAAACATAGCGGGGAATGAAAAGGTGAAAGATGTAGTGGGGAAATATATGAAAAAAAGTGGTGGTTTCTCATCTGAATTTACAATAACTTTCATGATGTCGGCTTACCTCAACGCGGACTAAAATGGTTGAAATAATAAAAAGAATAAGAAAATTCCTCCTTAAGCATGGAATAGTGGAGAGAAGAGAGAGAGAGAGTTGGATATCTGGAGAATGTATTGAAGAGGCAAGTTCACAATTGGATTGGAGAGTGGATGTGAAATCAGTCAATAATAATGAGAACATGAAGAAAAACTGAGAGGCGGAGATTGTTCATCAGAAGGGAATTCAAGTTGAGTCGAAGGGGGAAAATCGATAAGGAAGATATTTTGATATGGACTGGACTTGGTGCTTTTGGTGTTCCTCTTACCGCGACCATTTCTCTACTAACTAATGTAGAAGAAAAGAGTTTTCCGAGAGAGAGAGAGACAGAGAGCAAGTGAAACGGACAGAGCTTTCTGGTGCGACTGCCGCCACCACACCAAACTTCTCTTCAACTTCTCTCTCTAGCAACGTTCTCGAGAAAAAAAAGCTTTACCACAACCACTCAAAATCCTGGAAAACCTTTACTTTCCCCTGATCATTCTCTGAGCTTGCCTTTTCACTAATATTTCAAGCTTTTCCTCAACTCTCAAACTCTCAGTCAGTCTCAGAAGGCAATTGAGACGATGTGCTATTTTCTCTGACTTTTACTAAACCATCACCGCTACCAAAGGGGAAGATAAAAGATAAAACAAGTTTATAACACTCTATCCAATTGTCCGTTGTAAACTCGCTTCTAATGGAAGCATACTCATTAAACTAAACGGAGTGTTTTCAGCATCCAATTTAAACCTGTGTAGACCACGCACTCCAACTCATCAGCATTAAATGGGAACATTCATGCCAGCCTTTTCATAATAAGAAACTACACATTTCAATTATTAAAACATATCGTGTCTATCCAACTATCCTTTTTTATATGCAAAATAATTATAAATTTCACAAAATTTCATCCCAACCATTTCATTAATAAATTAGATATTTCATTCGAAATAATTTTTAAATCATTTTCCATAAATATTTTAATAAAATTTATATATTAATCGTAAGATAATTGCTCAAACTTTTACTCTTCTATAAAGATAATGTTAAAACCTAAGCATGGAATATGCATTTCTAGCAAAATGTAAAGATTTATGAATCATTTCTCTCCCATCAGCCAAAATCCATAGATGATATTTTCCAAACGAGGGCTGACTAAAGTATTGATGTGTTATCTACAAGCAACTCTGTAATAAGTGATGATGGAGAGAAGTAGAACCCAACTTTCATTTCAGATTGTACATTAATATGAAAATATTTACAGGAGATGTGTCCATCCTCTAATACATTTTCTCTATCCCCGTCACATATAAACTGAAGACTGATGAAGGAAACTTATTCCCTACGAGAGAAAAAACTCTCTCTCAGAGAGAGAGAGAGAGAAATTCTTCATTCCAAATTTCCAACATAGTCAGCCGAAAAAAAAACTCCGTTAAAATAATAATATTACTTGGACACACATCATTTTTCCTTAGAAGATGAGAAGAAAAGGGAAAGTAAAAATGATGTGAAATACTGTCAAGTTCTCTCCCTCTTGATGCAAACATTCTTTTTCCCCGGCTATAATTTTAGGAAGTTTAAGGATGACGATGTGCTCACATTTTTCCTCTCTCTCTCTCTCGTATATCAGGAAAAATGATGTATTTCATATTATAACTATATTATTCGATATGGCCATCGTTGTTCAAGTGATGTTGATATATTCTCATGTTTTCCTTTCGGTATTGACACTCTTTTCAATGTATACTAAATACTATCCCTTGTCTTTTCGATCATTATAGGGAGAGAGAGAGAGAGAGGAAGTGGCTTCTTTTTTTTGAGGACATGGCTACGATTATAATGATAATATTGAAGACTATAGAGTGGAAAGACGTCAGTGAATAAAATACAACAATATAATCAGTAAAGGGTCCTCCATTAGTTGAGGTTGGGGATTGGGAGGGAAAAAGGTTTAGCAACTTCATCCTCTGAGTCGACATCACGAGGGCAAAAAACTTTTTTCTAGAGAATATGATGAAAGTAATAATAAATACAAGAGGGAAATTCTCAGTCACACTAGATTCTAATCCTAAGAAAGGCTTTGGACTGGATGGATAAAAGTAGTCCGCTTCTAGCCTCTAATACAGATCATATAAGAATAAGTAATTTTCATGATTTCTAATAGAATAACTGGGAAAATATGTCTTTGTTTTTGCGAGCATCATCAGCTTTTAACTAAAAGCTTTTTTTCCTAGAAATTAGGAGCTTCGTGTAGATCTTCTTTATTGATTGGATATTTTGCTAAAGTATTTTTAATTCTAATTCACATGATTCTTTTGATGAATTTTGTAAAAGTTTCTTTTAATTTATCTAAATAGCTTTAATATTTTCGGTTTGCCCCGGAATCGTGTAGCAAAAAGGGTTGTAAAGATGTCGAAAATATTCTGCTTTAATCCCTTTCTTCTCCGCATATATGTCACTCAAAAGGTCTAAAATGTTTACTCCTCGTATTAACCCGTTCCCACCGAAAGTAGAGATGACTAATGCATATTGAATTCTATTGTTCTGTCAATGAAATGTGGTAAATAAGAGCATTTTGTTTAATGAAAATTTTGCTCAAATTTGGGATTTCGGAAAGCCTTTTCATCCTGCAATGTGCCGAACTGATTATTTTTTGTTTGTCGGCAATGGAAGGACAAATTTTAAGTGATGAATTAGTAGAGAAAACCTCTGGATAATTACGGAAAACAATTTAGTTTTATTTAAATTTTGCCTTATAAAATATCAGGTAGTTTATGAATACGATTCAGGTACATAAATCGTGCTCTTTACCCAAGAAAAATCAGGAGTTGGGTGAAACTCTTGTATTTTCCGTTGCGCAATTTGATACTTTCATTTTTCCTTTAATGGCTTAGAGAAAAGTGTATAGTTTATCGAAAAGTCGTAAGAAAGTAGCATATTCTAAAAGTTTATTAAAATGGCCCTTTTCCAAAAGTTGTGCAGAGAAGAAAAAAAATCAGACAAAGGGGAAAATCTCTTTTAGCACAAGATCACAAATAATGTGGTTAAATAGTTTTTCTCCCTCTATAAGCCTGTGCATATGCATAGTTCTAAACAGGCCGATAAAAACGAAGCAGCTCTTTCTAAGAAATGGTCGTAGTATCAAAGGTTCAATCGTAATCTACTATATAATGAAGGTGAAACTACCTCAAGTATAAAAGTGTAGAGGAAAAGGCGTATAAGTCTGAAGCTAGAATTCTATAATCTGGTATTTATAAGAGGAGCGAGTTTACTGTTTTCCAGCAGCCTTTTATTTTTTCTTTATATATTTATAGAGCATATTTTTGTGGTGGTGGTGATAATGGTAGTATCATAGATATGTACATTTTTTCCAGCAACTTTTTTGGTTTGATTTTGATACCTATTATCCAGCGAGAAATGGCCATTTTTTTCTGCTCAGACAGAGCGGACTGTGTATGGGCTACTTATTGTTAGAAATTTTCTCTCTTTCTATTTATTCCTCAATGGCAGGGCAATGTTGACGACGGAGAAAAGTAGCCAACTAGTAACTATTGCTCATTTCAACTTATTTTTTTTTGCCCTTCCTTCACTTTACTTTCTAACTTTAACTTTCCAACTTGTCGTCATCTCGTTCCCCCTTGAAATATAGGAGCTGACTGTACAAAAATTTCTAGCTTCTAATTTATATAGAGTGGAATTGGAAGAGGAAGAAAATAAAGTTAAGAGAATACCTTTCCCACTCATTACATGAAGGGAAAGAAAGAGAAAAGGGATACGTTTATCTATTTCTGCAACAAAAGATATTGTTCTAGTATTAGCAATGGCTTTTCTCTACATCTTATTATTATAAGGAAAACTTTCACTTTTTCAGAATGACATTTGCTATAATCAAAGTATATTTTTTTAGCATGGGATGAATGACAATCCTCTTCATTTACCTGTACTTTGTTTTTTGTCTAATTTGACTAAACATTATAAATGAGAGTAGTTAAATCACTTGGGAATACATAAGCTAATATTAGACAATGAAAACTTGTAGATTAAAATCGTGTCTTTTTACTAGGACTTTTCTAAAGTGAGAGATGAGCGTATCCTAAACACTGTTCAGTGAAAAGGTGGTGTCAGGTTTGATGTTCAATTTCAGATTGCGTCCTACACAATCAATGCATAAAAATCCAACTGACAAGTCTGCTAAAAGAAGCGATTTCATAAAGTTTTTAGAATGGTTTTTAATAATTTAAATATTTTCAGATTTTCTAATCCTTTCAAGTTTAAACGAGTGGAGAGAGGGAAGAAATTGGAATTTTGAATGGCACTTTTTGGCTTCTCATTTTTATATAATAGTTTAGGAAAGTTTTACCACATTCCTCTTCTCTCTCTCTCTCTCTCTAGCTCCTGCTCCCCATTCTAGTTCCCTAGTTGGTCATGAGCTTTCTATTTTATAAAAGTTATCATCGCTTACGGAAACTACTACGCTTTAGTTCTATTATGCCTTTGGGAAGTAGGCAAATCTTTTCACTTTCATCAACCACCTATCTATCAGTATCAGTGAATCGGATATAGAATCCTCTTTCTAGCCACGACTCTCGGGAAGTCTACCTTGTCTTTGTCGTCGCCAGAAAATTGCTGTTGTTCTCAAATTGCAATTTCGAGCTGACTACTTTCCTCTCTCTAGTCTAATGTCTTTTCTAAAATGGAAACATTTTGCGGTTGATAATAAAGCCATGTATAAGTTTTACCCTCTATAAATTATAGCTGGTGGAGAATGCAAACTAATTGGATTTTAAATGCTAGCGATTTCACATAATTGAAAACAATGAAACGAGGCAGTTGCAAAAGCCCTACACGAGTTTCCTATTAAATGGCTGGGTATATAGAAAAAAATTGAGAATGTAAATTTTTTTCAACTGACAAAGGAATCCTGACCTAATAATAAGTGCTGTTGGGTATGAGCAACCATAAAAAGTGCTCTTTCTCCACTATTATTATAAAAGGTCGATTTATAATAAGATAACTTCTCTCTCTCTCTCTCCAATCTACGAAACTATTAATATGGAAGAGAGCTAGAGTCGTTTATGATATGAAAACTCATCGTACAATCGAAATTTCCAAGTGGAAAGAAAGGTTGGAAGGTTGGGGAAATACTTACACATGTAACAAAGTCTGACTTTGATACGTTTAGCCATAAATTACATGCATGAAAGTCATTTTGCGTTGAAACAAGGAGGAATAATCAATGGACTGTGGTGGAGGTAGTGGCGGTGATAGTATACTTAACACACTCTCTCCACTCTTCTCATCTAGAAAGCCTGACTGTTTTCGTGCTTATGCTCTCTCTCTCTCTCTCTCTCTGAAACACACAAAGTGTGATTGTGAATTTGGTCTGGACAGAAATATTTTCCTATGGTTTTATAAAATAAAAGGGAGAACAAGTTATATTGTATAAAGAGCAGTTCTCTTCGTCGAGTATTAAACGAGAGCTCGAGTAGAAGATAAATTTTAGGGAAACTGTAGAAATTAGAAAGTTTGGCCAGTTTTTGGGATGAAATAAAATGAGATGAAGCAAGTGGAGCTCTACATAGCTTGGGCTTTACTCTTCCTAGTTTTGTGTATAATGATTGGGAAATTTGAAGCGTGGTAAAGGGAAGAGGGGAGGAATACTATTCATTCTAATGTTCTCTTCAACACACATCCACTGGTATCCAATCGGTAGTAATCAGCAATCAAAACAAGTCCTATTCTCTCCTACTATTAAAACGAATAATTTCAGTTTCAAGCGTCATTCACTATCTGTTTATGATATAAAGGTTTGGATTATGGTATTAAAATAGTAAGTTTGTAATTCATGTGGAAGCGAAAAGTTTTTCTACCTACCACCTATTATCAATTTCACTACTTTTCAAGTGTCAAAAATGTTTCAACTTTTAGAGAGAGAGAAAAAAGTTTTGTGATACGTCAAGAAATGTTTGGAAGGTTGTCTCACGCAGAAATAAAATATTTTAATGTATTTCCATAATTCGGTTAAATTTATTAATGAAATTGGGAAATCATAAGAGATATTTTGGCTCACAAAATTTTATTGATGAAAGTATGAAATATTTTATAAAGAGTCATGAGATGATGAAAGCAAGTGATAGCTTCTCTCTTGCAAGTAAGCTTTTAAAAGTAACTTGTTTCTATGCGTTTCTCTTTATAGAAGCCGTACATGTTTGAAATGTATCTCATCAAATGACACTTTGAGCTTTAGAAACTAGTAAGGATTCACGTTCTAACATTAATTGATACTCTTTCTTGCGCTTTGAACTTTAATTTTCTTTAATAAATCGAGAAATAACCACGTGTGATAAAATAATGAGCACTTCTATTTATAATTTGTAATTCGAGTATGATTCATTATTTCTATTTGTGAATTCAAGTTGGAGAAGGGAGAAAAGCGAAGCTAATTCCACGAATCACATCTCGTTAAGGTGTGTGGACAAAAATGTTGAACGAAATGTCCAATTTTTCTATAAAAATCTTGTAAAGCATCATCATCCTTATCACCATCTAGTTTATGAGTAGGCGCTCCTATAAATTATAATGCTTTCTCCTATTCATCTTACTAAGAAGAGAGAAAAAGGGAAATGTAATATCACCTTCAATACTTGCATGTCCACTACAAGTGGAGAA
>JAHZMU010001695.1:0-12085 GCA_027743725.1 Rambutsinella grinnellia
TCTTTGCTAAATGAGTTTTCAATGTGAAAGTACAGCTGTATGCAGGCGCCTGCAAAGTACTTTTCAGTCATTCGCTTTTACTTCATTTCAAATTAAATGTTTTCTGCATAGTTTTTTCTTGAATAGCAATCAAACTTGTTTGGCAAGATGTCCATTTCCGGGCACTTACGCCGGTTTGGCGTAGTTTCATCATCTCGCTTAGGATCATCCCATTTTAATGCCGGTTTATCAAGTGCCCTAGTCAGGTTAGACACCCCGATTAATCCTACTCAGGAATCGCAACCGTTCCTGCTGGGAGGAGTTCGTTTTCACTTTTCAAAAAAGGCGAATTACAAAGTAGCATTAAAGACGGACAAGGAAGGGGCTAAGGAAGCAAAAAGACATCCGGGGTTTGCCTTCTTTCCCAGGTATGTTTTTAAAATTCCACTAATCATTTCGGAACAATATTGATTTATTGGAAATATTTTTGCCTTAGACGCCCCGATGATGTGGATCCTCCTGTTGAGCCGTCAAAGCTGTTCTTGGTAAAAAGAATCCGATCATTATATGGCTGCCCGTGGTGGGAGAAGCTTTGGATTAAAGAATTCCGTTTGGAAAACGTAAGCAATTAAGTTCTAGACTGATTTGTTATTTGCATCATGATTCTATGAAGTGTATATGACTAATCGTATTTTATTTATAGAGACGATCCATCGCTATAATCAAAAACACTCCGACCAACAACGCCAGACTGTATAGAATTAAGCATTTGGTGGAAATAACCCCCATCACCGTCCCTTACGGAATGCCCGACACGGCTGAAAACGGGTTTCTAAAGGAAAACGGAGAATTCGTAGCTTTTCATAAAATCTTACCAGAAGAATTCAAAATTAATATTGATGAAGCAGACAAGCAGGTTGAAAAGTTTTATGAGTATCACATGGATAAGTTTACAATTAAATGTAGAATGCATCGAAAGTGGTTCCAAAGATATGGTATGGTTTAGTCAGATTAGTCCAGGACTGTCGTTTAGATTTTTCTAATTTAAGTAATTTTTGTACATAATATGTAGGCGACCAAATGATTTAGACTTGTCTACGATTATTTATAATAAAATGTTGCCAATTTAATATTGCTCATGAAATTAACTCTAATTTCCTTTTCAATAGAAGCTAAGTCGTGTCAAAACCGCTCATCTAATTTTATCCCAAAATATTGCTTACTCTGGTATTTCAGTCTAGTTTTCATAACTGATAGCGAAAACAAGATAATAATATGCATAGAAATTCACACTGACTTGCATTTCCTAAAATAAATTGTGTTAATCAATACAGTTAACTTGAATAACATTCTTTTATTAAGTAACAAACCTTGCTCTTCTAATCTTAATAAGCTTAATGCGCAATAACTCATGATCGATTGTCCCACCAAAAATTGATAACGACCAAAGTCCATGGACATAAAAAATCATTTCAGGCTTGTGCATGAATTGCTCAAATAATTGATGGATGCGTCATTCGACACGCGAATATGAAGCCATAATATTTTCAATGCATAACAAACCTATTATCGCGTCTAAATAGCCATAAAATTTTGTCTGAATTCGGAGAAAGTAGAAGCAGATACCAAGGAGTAATGTAGCCTAACTTTTATGCAGAATATCTATCCGCAACATTCTTTGTTTCTTAGAAAGCATTTAGTTGCATGCATCTCTGATTCAGAATTTCAGATTCGGCATAAAATGAAGTAGAGCATTCTGTCTCGTAAAACTATCGGTCATAAGCGTCCCTTTGCAAAAATCCCGTTACCAACTGCTTTCAGGTGTTTGAGGAAGAAACGGGTTTCGGGGTCATTCCAAAGAGGTTCTCCGTCCCCGTGTTCGGATATTTCCGAGGGGTTGCGGAGCCAATCGCCTTCAAGAAAGTCCCATTTGATAGTTCGTTGTCTGCTCTAATAATTATATCACACGCTTTTCCTATTGCAAAATTTCCTTCGCAAAAAGCCATTGTGGAACAGGTTAAATCCAGTTTGGGATTCAGCTCATCAGCGCATCAACTCATTATAACATATAGTGCATATCATAAAAGTATTATAGAAAAGTTATTACTTGTTAACATTTAAATATTCTTTTCCTCCATTAAAAGCGTCATTCATCTGACATTTGGTTTTGCCCTCGTGTTTGTGGCTTGGCGTTCCAAAATTCACAAGAATTTCTTTCCTTAACTTGCCAAAAAACCAACCTACACACAAAGCGTGTGTGGAAAGTAAACATAAATTTCGTCAGTTAGTATCAGCATCATTATCTCAGAGCAAAGTCCAATTTCCTGTTAGTCTGTGAATTACTCTGAATATTTAGGTAAGTCTTAACTGTTATTTACATTTAATTAAGTGAGAACTGTTTTTGTTTGAGTAAACGGATGAATTGGAAAGGTTTGCAGTTTTGCAAAACAATGACCTTGCTGCATGGCTTGATGAGATCTGGTTTATATTTAAATTGTGACAAGGCCTTGGCAAGTTACAGGAAGTTTGCATATCCTGAAATTTAATATTTAAGAAGTCTATAGTTTATCTGTAGTCAAATATTTTTATTTGCTTGGAATATTTTAAAAGGATTAAGTTTTTGGTTGTGCGTCAATCGAGGGTACCTTTCCATCATCTACAATGACAATTGATAAGATAGCTCAATCATCGACCAATATTTTAATTACGCAGTTAGAAAGCTAATTTCAAATTAAAATAATTAATTGACGCAAGTAGTCAAAAGCTAAAAAAAGACAAAGAGATTTTCCAGATTTTAGTTCAAAAGTTACTACACGTGTGCGAATACTTATGTAAAAAAATATGACAAACATCATCCAGACGTAGTTAGTTATTCCCAGTTTGGATTAGGATCAATTTTAATTCCATGATAAAGTTCAACTTTCGGCGATCAAAGTTATTACCCTTTATGATAAGCAAATACACGTATTTAATGTATAACAAGTTACATAATAACCGGATTATAGTAACATGGTCTGTTCTTTTTCAGGGAGTGTGCGCTCTAAAGCCGACGTTTAGCCTGATACAAGGTTTGCAAGTCTTTTTCTGATTCCCCCAGAACACCGACTTCTCTATAAATAATTCGATACATGTCATAACATCAAGACTCTTCATCTTTCTCATTTGCCCAGAAAATCTAGGAAAAGTTACATAAAATTTATTTAATTATTTTATCCTTTGATCGTCCTCCAGCAAATGATCATTCTGTGGGAGTATGGCCGAATGAGTGATTTGTTCCTCGTAAGCTCATGCACAAACAAAGAGAGAAAGGAACTCTTAAATTTTCAGCAAATTACATGAGCATTTCGGCATAAGCTATTTCAGTGAATATTTTTAGTGAACTGCATCCCATCCCATCTTGCATCAGCATTAGCTGGCTATAGTTAAAAAGGTGATAATGTCACTCGTACGATCATCAGTTGTCAGTGAATGATCTCTAATCTCAAGTAAATCTTTGAGTAATGGACACTAAAAGTATTCTGTTTTTTAACTGATTCCATTACCAAACAAAATTATTACTCTTGTGCCCGATTACTGAGAAGGATATTGAGCAAAAATAAGGTCATCAAGAAGAAAGTTAATATATGGTATCAAAAGTCAACTCGCAGATCAGCAGCAGCCATCCTCATTAATTGCATTGTCATAAAAGTGATTCATATAACTGACCTTTTTTGCTGACATTTGCTGAAACAGAGAGTTATCTGTCGCAAAACAAAGTTAAAGTGTGTTACATGACCAAAAAGAGTTTACGGAAAGTACTCTAAAGTTTAAAGTGACATCTAATCGTATAGTGTCAAGCGGTACGATTTCGTAAGAGAGGAACGCTATAATAGTAAGCTTCTCTATACAATTTCCAGAGAATAAGCTGTCAACTCTGGCGTTTGATACTAACCTACGCAACGATTAGCCAATTCGTTGACGTTCAACCCAACACTAGCAACAACCACAGTAGAATTACCGCAACTTATGCATAGAACCGTAGAGCTGGACAAGAGCATCATTATTCGCCACACGTCATCAAATCACTTCTTGGAGAGGTTGACTCTGGCGTTTGATACTAACCTACGCAACGATTAGCCGTTGACGTTCAACCCAACACTAGCAACAAGCACGTAGAATTACCGCAACTTATGCATAGAACCGTAGAGCTGGACAAGAGCATCATTATTCGCCACACGTCATCAAATCACTTCTTGGAGAGGTTGGGTTACGATGAGGTAGCCGCAAGAGAATCTCCAACCCCATCCATTTTATATAGAGATCACCAGTTTATTTCAGTTATTCCCAGTGATATGATATAATTTATATCACATAAATCTTTTAAACCAAGGAGAATCAATGGTTCGCCTTCCACTTTCCTTAAAAATCTTACCAATTCCAATCCCAAGATAACCCACCACTGCCGCCAATTATCCCCTGAAGATGAATTTTATTTAAGCATTTCATCATCATTAAGCTGCAAACCTCTGCTGCTAATCATCATCATCAGCACTTCATTTATATAAGGAATTTGCTTCAACGTGCTGTTATTTCCCTGTGGGAAGCTGAGGACAAACATTGTCCAATCTGGAATTGAGAAAGGCACCGCTTCTTCAACATTTTTTTCCTTCCGCTACAATCTTACCTAATTATTTACCAAGACCACACATCTCGAAAAATCACGAGGGAGCGAATAAGAGATGAATAAAAATAGGCGTGCACGACACACCTCAATAAGGAAACAGTTGTGCACATAAGAAGGAATTAACGAACTTGTCCTTAAGTTGAAGGATCTGTAATGAATAATTAATTTAACGTTTAGTGCGTACACGCTGTTGCATTAAGTATTTAGAGTTGCAACGGAAGTCATCATAAAACGTATCTTGTTAGACTGAGAAAAAGTATCTGTATTTATATCGTAGTAGACTGAATGAGTTTGTTTAGCCATCAAACTACAAAGTTTAAACTGCAACGAAATTTTTTGATAAGCTTAAGTAAAATTGAGGAAACACCAGTATTATAAATAACTACGTAAAGGGTTAAATGCAAAAGGCCACACAAAATAGTTCCGCGTCCCACTCCTCACTTAAAAGCAATATATAAGAGCAATGGCCCCTACTTACTCGAGAGGAAATTGTGCTGATGAGGGAGCAAAAGAAGGCGTTACTTTTGGTGTGGGAACGTCAACCGTTTTAAAAGATGAAGACATTGCAATTTGTAAGTCTATATAAATTTTGGGATTTAAAAAAGTATGAATTTTGACAGAAATCCATAAAATTAATAATGTTACATTTTTAGCTAAAGATTCAGCAAAATTGACAATGACAGCAGAAATTCTAAAGTCGGAAGTGGAGGACGACCTGCAAGACAAGATCGATTTTAATAAAGGATACAGGAAGGTTATCCTTTTAAGCAGGGTGAGTAGAGTTCATTGATATTTTTATAGCCCATCTCATAAATCACTAACTTTTCAAAACATTTCATTCATCTTATCCCATATTTATAAAATAAAGCGTAAAATATTTATACTTATTATAGCATGGCGAAAGCGAAAACAACTTTAGTGGAAAGATTGGGGGCGACACGAATCTCTCCCCGAGGGGCAGGGCTTACGCTTCAGCCCTCGCAAGTTATATAAATTCCTTGGAATTCGAGTACCCAATTGAGGTCTGGACTTCTAGGCTTAAAAGAACAATTGCAACTGCTGCCGGTGTTAAATGCAACCAGAGGAAAGCGATGAAGGAGTTAAACGAATTACATGCTGTAAGTATAACAATTCTAAATGGGGCATAGTGAAATAATGGCGTTGAGTGTAGAATTGAAAATTTATAAGCGAAATGGAATATGTCAAATTAAGGAAGAAATAGGATATGTACTTTGCATTAAGATATTTATTATTATTTTAGGGTTGTTGTGAAGGCTTAGTTTTGGTCAGAGTAGAAAGCATCATTGAGGAGATCGAAAGGAGTGATAAGGAAGAGGACCCCAAAGTCCAATTGATCGTGAGTCATCAAGCCGTTCTCCGCTGCTTTCTCAGTCGCTTGATGGGCATTTCAGAGAGTAAGATACTTTTGAGGAACAAGATAGAATCATAAATATCTCATAAATGTTCGCCTTTTCTATAAACAAATTTGAATTTTTGCAGCGGAACTTCCTTACATCCAAGTTCCATTGCATACTGTGATGTGGCTGATGCAAGATGACTCAGAGAAATGGCATATGTCTCATGTTCGGCTCGCAGTCGAGTGCGTCGATACATTCAGACCTCGGCCGAAGGTAAAACAGTTTGTTCTAGATTCAATTTAAGACAAGGAAAACCCATGCAAATATTTTCCTCTCTTATCATATATAAATTATGCAGTCAATTTTTTACACTTGAGCTCTATCCCATGTAATTTTCTCTTTTTCTCCGCAGAACTGCACCTTACTAAGATCTGAAAGCGATGCTTTAGAAACAGTGCCAACTCATTACTAAAAGGAAAACTGTTTGTCCTCATCTATTCCCAGCTCTGGGACGTATGAATGGAGTAATAAAACAGAGAAACGACAAGTAAATGGCACTTGTTCTGAATTAGTGCCTAACATCTTTCAAAGGATGAACAAACAGGATGATAACTTTCGAGCAAGAGCTGTGTGCACTGCAGCAGCTTTTTTTGTAGCTTTAAAAAATACACACAAATATAATAAATTTCATTGATTCATCTCACATATATGCATACATAAATTGAAAGCAGAATGAAGGGAAAATATTAGCCTGCCTGACCTGAATTTAATGTTTGAGAGAACAGTTACTGTAGTTAGGAATATTTTTTACATGAACGCAGCTGTATTTTGACTGTGTTAAAGATAATTTATTCCATTTAAAGGGATCTAAAAAAAACTGTTTGAGGGGGAATATAGAGTGATAATTCTATTTTGATTGTCATATTAGATAAGGAATGAAGAATTTAAGTGCAATTTCTGTTCTACTCTTTTAGAAAGGATAATTTATTTTATGAGTTTTCAGTTTTTAATCTGTAAAATGTAAGGCTTTTTATATTTTTCAAATGGTTTTTTCGAGTTTTGTGTGATAAACGTTATTTTTCAGATCGCTATTAGTAGGAAAGTAATAAAAGATAATTGTCGTTGGTTGTATTTTTATAGCGCGATTGATGTAAACAAATGTATATACCTGAATAATAAATAAAAATTATGTTACAAGTAAAAGCAAGTATATAATTTGTTATTTTATGATAAGTCTAAACATCTTTTTAGTTAACTGGCTAAGTATGACTTTTACTTGCGAGAAGTTAAATGTATAATCATGATGTAGTTGATATCAAACTGTCTAGCTAATACTTAGCATAAGTGCTCTATATGATTGGGTGAAAAGAGTGAAATTATTTTTTAAAAATAAAAGCTATATGAATGTCATAAACATGATGATTATTTGCATTAATCGCATGGATAGCATCAAGAGGGCAATAAACCATTAAATTGCAATTAAATTGATATGTTAAGATAAATTGTTACTTATCTCAAGTGCATAAGCTTGTTGCTACCTTTGAGGGTAATGTTAGATTATTAGGTTATCGAGTAACAGTCAGGTTAATTACTATCATCGTTAATTAGATTAAGACAATGACATTGGAGGTATCAAAGTGCCAATGTCCTTTGCAATTCCTTCATAGTATTTACATCCATGGATGGAATTGTGGAATCAGAACTTATGCCAAGGGCAAACTTTGGAGTGTGGACGGAATCGGGTTTATGATGTTGGAATAAACAAAATTGCCAGCAAATATTCACGCATCATACCATCGGTTTAGAAATCAAAATTGATTAAAAAAAAGTAGGCATTTTATTCCAAAAAATTCATCATGTCGAAAGCATAAAATTGCATTCATCACGGAAATTATCTAATTGGAATTGTAAATTTGACCTTGATAACTAAAAGTTACGCGTATTTACAGTACAGTTGATGATGAGTATGTAATAATTTGAGGCGAAATGGTCAAAAACAACAATATTGCTGTTTGGCTCACACTACGAATCATGAATAGCTAATTAATGACGTGTTTTGTGCAAATAAATAAATTATTTTTTTCATGTATTTCTTTGCACGAGCACCAATAATATACCAATTGGTAACAGCATACTTGCCGCAAATTCTGCCCAGAAGCAATTAGCAATTCCCTCTAAATTCTTTTCCAATATGCTTGATCTGGCATAAATAATAAAGTTAAGTTATTCCAAGCATTTATGTTTGAATCGTTCCAAGAAAAAAACTCAACATGTTCATAAATTACAGCGGAACTTACATATTTCACTTGCAAACAAAACCACATCCCAACATCATCAAAAGTAAACCAAACCATATTTATCCCAAATTTCGTGGAATGCTCGCAGGCATGAATGATAATGTGGACTTGAGTTCCCAAACTCTCATCATAAAGTCAAGTTACATAATGATTTGGTTTAGACATGTGCCATTCAGTTGTATATATAATATCCTACTGAACCTTGCCTAAAGGGTTAATAAAATACGAATTTGGGATGTTTGAGGATTCTACGAAATGATATTTAACATTTTCCTTCCGGTCAAATAAATTCATCTTTAATGGTTCATTTTGTAACGATTTCCCACAAACTAATCTTCGATACTGTGATAAATTCCCAAAATGACTACTTTTTTATCACTTTTCGCTACTTCCAACTTCTCTCATAGTTCTCTCTCTGAGCCACTCAAGAAAAAACGTAATTGAATTAGGGAAGTTGAATATACCTCAATCTTTTTCTTATGTCGAGACTTTCTCCTATTCCCTTTGCTATTTTCGCGCTGAACTTTGTGCACCTCTCGAGCACGTTATGAACTACAGGCATTTCGTTATTCATGAGCTTTCCTCGCCAACTTTTCCTCTTAATCTTGTAACCTTCTGCTTCCTTCGTTTTTGACGAGTGCAACACAAAAGAAACTCAAAGTAGACCAACAATGGTAACACAAGTTTGTCAGAGGTAAACAGTAAATAAAGAGATACAGCTAGTGCTTCCTATTCAGCTCAGAAACTCTACTGATTTCACATGGGAGACCGAGTGTAATTATAGGCATGATATTTACGACAAAGGGAACTGAAAGCTTGAGTATTATTAATTGACTTAATCATCTTATCTCAATGTCACTGTCAGCAATAAGAAGTGAGGCATGAATGGGGTAACAATGGGCTGATTAGGATGATGCCGTATTAGATGAGATTTGTATGCGTGGGAGGCATGCTAGAGAGAGGAGTAAACTGGCACAGAAAGACAGATTTTTTTCTATAAAAGTTTTCACTCTTGCTTGTGATAATGCCAACTTCTGGTGGACTGAGTACATTGTTTCCCTCTTCAAGATGAATTAAGAATACTAAAATCCCTTTTGTTTGCCTTCGTTCAAGGGAAGTGGAAAGAAGTACCTTTAATTTTAGCTAAGTCGATGCTATTTTTTTGCTTGGCTTGTAAAAAATACGGATGGAGATTTTAGATATGTGTTTGTTCACTTTCATTATTAGAAATATATAGTATTAAACTACAAATTGCGAATGCAAGAGGGATTTTATAAAAATCATTTTCTTTACTTGATATGCCCTTGTCCTTCTGCCTACTCTGCACTCTATTATCCTCCTCCATAGTCTACATCCCACGAGGAGCCTGTCTGAAGAGTGTTTACTCTGTTACTGAGGATTAAAGGCTATACTTTGCGAAAAAAAAGTATGCCAGACGGAAGGAAGCAATGCGGTTTTCTCTCATTACTTCTGTTACAAAATTAGAGTAGAAAAACAACTTGGGTGGGAGACTTAATATACGTAGGCATAAACATAATATTAAAGTCAATAGTGAATAAGGACGATGGCAAGTTCATTTAAATGATAAATATTATGTGTAAATAGTAATTAAATGTAGATGATAAAATTATGACTAGAGACCACAATGTTTGAAGCTCTTAAGATTAGTTAGTCTGATATATTAATAGAATAGTTTTCTTAAATTTTATAGGCACACGTGTATCCACATGAAAGAGAATTAATTAACGAGGTTTTAAATATCGATTTTACTTTACATGTTTGCTGACAGCAAAGCTTCTGGTATATACGGTTTACCTTAAAAACTAATACAGTATCGTTTTCATTTGTGCGGATTAATTAATTTTTTATATGTGGCTTTAATTGCCATTACCAGCTCATTACCCTTTTTTATCAGCAACAACATGGTTCATCTATCCAAAGTGAAACTGACGCTTATCTGAAATAGAAACTGAAAGTACCCAACGCATCATTTATGCGAGTGAGTGACGGTAACCTATATCCTCTCTGTTGCTCCGTATCACTTTGCTAATTGAGCATCAAGTGAACTCTCAAGGTTGTAGCTGTTCATGACTGTCAACGTCAATAAAAGCACTGACAAGCTTCTGTTTTCCGTTTTCTAATCAACTCATATCAACAACAACGCTGAGAGTTTTAATGTGCGAGGCGTGAGTATCATGATATATTATTGCCTTATCCTTATTACTCCCTTTGTTGCCGGCTTAAACGCATAAAAATAGTAAGAAGAAAAGAAATTGCTACTTTTAGCAAAGGACAAAGTCTATGACTCAAATCCTGATATATGACAATTGCTTTACATGATTTAATTTCTCCTTCAAACACTATTTTTAAGAAAAGTGAGGAGGAGCGGCGGATCCCATTTCTAGCGCAATTTCTCAGTCCTCTTAGTCCTTAGTAATCCCTTTCAATAGCTCCACAGCAGTAACAAGTTGGGAGGGAGAAAAATTTATTAGCTTTAGCAAGAAACAAGGGGACGAAAATTATAATAATTTAATTAATTAACATAATCGATAAAAATGAATAAGGAACGTTACAAGCGGGAAGTATTGTTATTTGGGTGAAGTTGTCCCCCTCCGCCTTAATACCAGGGGATTGATCTCTTTGTTCTAGTGATTTTTGTTTCACTGAAATAATAGTTTGTAAAGTTTCCCTCTTAATTTTTATGCTCCCGTGAATAATTACATTAATCTTTGTTTCGACAAAGGAAATAAGCTTATCTACTCCGCCGTGAAAACTCCGCCATTGGTACAGGAACAGCCTAAAGTTTTCTGTGTTTACGACCCGTCATAAACAAAAGTGGGAAAATTGTGAAAGTTGACTGGTGTTGTTTTGTGTGCCATTTTCCCTTACAGGAAATATTTCAAAATTTTCTTCGTATTTCCTCCTTCCTCAATTTCCCTCCATCTGGAAGCTGCCAACTGCAAAGTTCAAGGAATTGTAAACTTTTTCTTTTCAAACGACTGATGATGATGTTTCCCCCTCAGCAAATTCAGTATGGGAGGGGTCATCACTGGACTAGGGCTTCTTTCGCTTATTGCATTATTTTTAATTATGTCCTACTCTCCTTCGGACGTTATATGACTGAGAGTGACGCAAAAGCAACCAACGTTTTCTGCAAAGTTGAAGGTAAAAATTATTCCAAAATGCTGCTGATAATTCAATCGGAAAATTCTTCTGGAAAAGTTTACAAATGAGCCCTTTCCTGTGCTCACGACCATGTTAATCATGACTGGCATAAAGTTTTTAAGAACTATTCTGCAAAATATTTAATTACAGATGCGGACTTGGATAATTGCATGCATAGTTTCAAGCCTCACCCAAAGCAACGCGCTGGCTCTGCTAAATCCGAGGGTAAGCTAGGCTTTAGCATTTCACTTAGAATGTGTGAAAAAGTGAAAGCAAGCACAATATTAAATTCCTTTGAGAAGTTTGAGTTTATGAAAAAAATTCAGTGAGAAATGCAGAGGTTCTTAATAACTACTTTTCATGTTAAAAATATCCCTTCAGTCCAAAATAACCTTTAGAAATATCACATTTCACGAATCACTATTTTGACACTGCATATTTCAGTCGCAGGAGTCTTTTCTGTTGAGTCTGTATTTGGTTTTAAGATTCTTTATCCCCTTTTCATCAAATATAGAGGAATGGTGAATGGAAATATCGAGTAAGAAAAGTAATCCGTAATATCGTTCCAAATATATGCTACAGGTTTGTGACCGTTGTCTCAGACAGTTGGAGACAGAGATGAG
>JAHZMU010001696.1:0-15493 GCA_027743725.1 Rambutsinella grinnellia
AGTGAATCTCACTTACGAGAATTCAGACTCGGATGGGGCGGAATGGGCAGGGTTGAAGGAGATGATTCTGAAGATTTTCGTTATTCCTGGATACATCAATTATGTCCATGCTATGTGTCCTGAGGTAAATGTTTAATGAACTTTATAAATTATCGCATACTTTTTACGGATGGAGTATCTGAAGGCTACTTCAATTTAATAGGCCCTAGACCTCGGTCATTTCCCTGAGATGGTTCGTTGCGCAGCAGAAGAAAATTTATCGGAGCAAGTCAATGCAAATGACGCACTATGCATTTTAGCCAATTTCGTTGAGCTTGGCGAGTACAGTGGTCAACTGAATGAGGTTTTCTATCCTCACTTTGCCGTAAGTTGATATACTGAATCTATTTAGCTATTTGTCCTTAAATGTTTCACGTATTAAGTAACAGAATTGGTATCTTGCAGAAACTGATAAATAATCTACTTTGGAACAACTGCTTGAAGAAGTGTGAAGGTTCAACGACTCGAAACTGGCATCCCATCCTCGGCTGGGTAGATTGCCCCGTTAGAGAGTCTGTGATACAAAAGCAAGCAATCCTCAACGAGCAGTTGGCCTTCCTTTGGGGTTTGGCTTATCAGGAGGCTGTCTTCTATCCCCTTTATACTTTTCTTGCTAACTGTGCAACAGGAACGCCACCGGAAACTAGTGTGAAGGTTACACCACCCCAACCAACTAGTACTACTTCAGCGGCTTCGCCAACGACTCCAAAGTCATCAGCAACGTTCAAGTCAAGTTTGGTGAAAGCGTTTAGGAAAGTCATGTTCCTAGATGGAATGCAGGGAACCAGTGGCACTCTCATAAGGCTTACCGCAGACATAACAGTTTTGGTTTCTGAGGCTTGTAAACTTTACTACAACATTTGTACTTCGTTCTCATTGTGAGTTTTAATTTGTTGCTTTTAGAAGATTTTAAGCATTTAAATAGCGTCTAATAAACCTCATTTACTTTCAGATGCAAACTTGACTTCCTTACTGGCATCTGTTTCAAACAATCTTCAAAACTTTTAATTGCCTTGTGGCAATTTCTGAAGCTAACGGGTGTCGGCATGAAAGACTCTGCAGTGAAGTCTTGGGCGGAGCTACTTCTTAATAATACTGAGCCCGTGCAGGAGCATCTCTTGGTTCTCTCGACTGACGCCATGAATCATTATATTACGTGAGTTGAAATTAGTGTGAAATAATTGTAAATTTGAATTAGGAATAATCAAGTCTTATCATATATTATAGGATTTTAGATGACCACGAATTTTATGAAGCACAACCAGTGTTCCGTATCGATGAACTTCGCCAAGTATCAGGCTTCCTTAACCAGCTCTGCTACAAACTAATCACTCATTCCAACTATCATATGATTAAGGACTCGATCTGGACGTCCCTTAAAACCCTTCTAATCGCACTTTATCGACGAGATTGCCGGAAACGCTATTGTCCGGATGACCATTGGTTGGTGGATAATGCCAAAATGAACCAGCTTATCGTGGATATCGAAAAAGGGAGGAAGCATGCAAAGGTTAATAATATTAATCATATTTCTCGTGAAAGTTTTAAATTTTATTTTTACTTTAATGAAATGACAATTTGCTATTTTGTTTCCTTACAGCGAGTTCTCTACGATATGCCACACGTCTTACGGGAGGACCACAGAGTCATTTTGTTTCGAAAGTGGGCAGCGTCAGAGAAGACTTTAAATGGCAGTGGTTCTTCAAGCTCTTCATTAGAGGATATCCCTTCCTCTTCAACCCTTATCACTATCCACAGGACTCGAATTGTAGAGGATGGTTACGCCCAGTTAGCAACACTAACAGCGAATGCTCTAAAAGGAACCATCAGAGTCAGGTTCCAGAACGAGTTTGGATTAGATGAAGCTGGGATTGATCAAGATGGCGTTTTCAAAGGTGTGTTGGCAAAAGTATTCTACAATTTTCTGTAATGAAATGAAAGCTGAAACAGAGCGTTGTTATTTCTAGAGTTTCTCGAGGAGACGATCAACAAAGTGTTTAATCCATCCCTGAACTTATTCCGTACAACTAATGAAAATTTGTTGTATCCGTCTCCAATGTCCTTTCTCCACGAGAATCACCTCCAACTATTTGAATTCGTGGGGAAGATGTTGGGAAAAGCAGTTTTTGAAGTGAGTTTAAAATAATTTAGAAATTGGCAAGAGATAATTTGTAATAAAATTTAACTGTTTCAGGGCATTGTTGTGGACGTTCACTTTGCCCCATTTTTCTTAAGTCTGATGTTGGGCCATCAACAAAGTGCTTTATTCTCAGCGATAGACGAGCTTCAGACTTTTGACAAAGAGTTGTACAATTCCCTCAACTACGTTAAGCATTTTGATGGGGATGTTTCAGTAAGGAATTAAAACATAGTCTTCCTAAACGTGACCTCTTTACTTTATAATTAATTGTTTCAATTGTTTAGGAACTAGAACTAACATTTTCGGTGGACCAAGACATGTTCGGTGAAGTTCGCACTACCGAACTCTGTCCAGGAGGGAAGACGATCCGAGTGACGAACCAAAACAAGTAAGTTCAAAACATATTGTTACGGATTAAAGCGTGTTTTTAAAATGACATTTTCTTAGAATCGGATACCTGTACCAAATGGCCAACTTTCACTTACGCACGCAGATTAAGGAGCAAACGAATGCATTTGTGACCGGCTTTAGGTCAATAATCCCGACTGATTGGCTACGCATTTTCTCCCCACTTGAGGTATTTAATAGTTAGATTTTAAAAATGTGTTTGCAAATTCTGGCTTGGTCTTTTTTAAAACAAATAATTTTCATAACTAGTTGCAAAGGCTTATCAGCGGAGAGGATTCAGACATTGACTTAACAGACCTTCGTCGAAATACTCAGTATTATGGTGGCTTCCACGATAACCACAGAGTGATCTTGTGGCTTTGGGAAATACTAGAGAATGACTTTACGGAGGAGGAGCGTCGTCTATTCTTAAAGGTAAAGAGGAGGTGCTTATATCTAAAAATTAGAAACCTAAAATTTACGGGGTTTCTCTTTAGTTTGTAACTAGCTGTTCCAAGCCGCCGTTGCTGGGATTTGTGAATTTGGATCCTCCCTTCTCCATTCGATGCGTTGAAGTCAGTGATGATGAAGATACAGGGGATACTCTAGGTTTGTCTAAAGCAATACTTGCTCTTTATTATTAATTTTCAACTCTATTTTTAAAATGACAGGGAGCGTTCTAAGAGGATTCTTAACAATTGGTAAACGTGAGACAATCGGTCGTCTCCCCACGTCCTCCACTTGTTTCAACCTGTTAAAACTCCCCTTATACCAGAAGAAGTCTACGCTTCGTGAAAAACTTCGCTATGCAATCACCGCCAATGTTGGATTTGAGTTGTCTTAAAAACCTCAGCTTAATAGTAGTAAGCTTACATCCAAATATCATTAATTTGCAACGTTTTATATATTTTTACATACATTTTTTCTCTTTTAAACTAGGTGGCCAAACGTCATCCAAAATCGTTAGTTTAGTCCGATACCAATTTAGTTGTTCGCAGCTTGTTTATCGCATCTCTAGTAATCACTGTTAACCTTGAAATTACCATTTCCACTTTGAGAGTTCATCTCATCTAAATCAGAGCAAGTAGTACTGGGACAAACTCATCAGTTTCAACCTCAACAAAAAGAAAACCGGATGGAGAAGTTTGACTTAAACTTGTGTGAATCTTCTCGAGAGAACAAATTTTTATATTCTGTGATATGAACAACAACAATAGCAAAGTTGTCCTTATAACCAATGTTAGAAATTACTAATCAAATGCACGAGATGGCTTAAATAAATAAATGTTTCGCAATGTCAATTCCAAATGCCTCTTTTCTCTTCATCCTACTATTCATGCAAATAATTCATCTCATTAATTTCTAGATAATTAAACGTTTTTTTAAATATTTATTTCTGATTGGAATATAATTCGTTTTTTAACCATCGCCATTTACATATATCTCTCCATCTAAATTAATAAAATGAACAGGTTTTGCAGCATTTCATATCTCCATTTTTTTAGAAACTTTTGAGTTCCTTTTTTTGTTCAAATTGAGTTGTGTTTTTATGTGCTCGTTTCCTTCATTTATAACAATTAACAACTTATATAATTGGTTCAGTAAGTTCTCTCCAAAAAGAAAAGAAAACAGAGACTGAAAAAACGGACAAAGTTTTTTCCTTTTTACTTATCTTTAAATATAATAATAATGACACGGTCACAAAATCATCTCCTTTACAACTATAGTTCCATTTTGCGATTATAATTTTCTTATCTTTTTTAAATATCACACTTACATACTTGTTTACGGTTATGGTGTTTCTGTACACATTGATTATCTCAAGATTAGTTACCGGTACTAAACCCATTAGCTAAATGGTGCCGTAAATCTAGTAGTTTTTAGTCGTCAGCGCATCAACCTTTCCTTAAATATCGCCTTTTCTTCTTTAATAAATTAATCCTAAAAATATTATTGTAATTAGCTTTTTTTACTTTTCGCTTCAAGTGTAATCTCTCCTAGTTGTTTTTTAACTGAGGCTTTTAAACTGAAGACTTGGATAGCAGTTCTCATCTCAATCAGTTGCTTATTAGAAAAGGGAAAATATGCAGTCATGGAAAAAGCAGAGACGTACCCCGTTTTTTGTCAGTAATTACGTAGTTAAAGTGTGAATAAGGAAAAGGAGCTTTAAACAAGTCAATATCAGTACGGACGGAGTTGTATCCGAAGAGTTCGTTAGATTTTGACTAATTCTATTTGAACCAAAAATATATGGCAAAATTGGAAATAATTGTCAGGGGTTAGTGATTCTTTTAATGTAGGGTTCACACTAATTGAAAGGAAGAAACTTGCATTTAACTGAGCAAACGTCTCAACTTGCCCTAAACAAATCAATTTACCCCATTTCGATTAATGTGAACTAATAACTCTTACTCAAACTAATAACTTATTCCAAAGTAATTTCTCAAGATTAAGTAACAAATTCTACAGTTATTTTTATAAGTAAGGAACTTGTGATTTCAGCGTCGCGTGTGTACTTCCCTAACCACGTCATTTCAAACTCAGGCGATTGACGCGCACTAAACAGAATTGACAAGGATTTGAAAATATAATTCTCTCGAAAACTCTGCACTTTTCTTCTGGGAATGGGCATATGATTTTAATGTACTTATACCTAATGGCTTGCACTTTTCCCTAAGTAAAATAAACGATATGTCAATTACAGTAATACAAATTTGCAATAGTGCTTTTATCTCGTTCTAGCTCTTGGCTCACTGCTTATCTACAGCGCTTGTTGAAGCGAATTTTCTTTCTCGTATAAGAACTTAATAAATTCCCGATAATCATCAGTACTTTCACTTATTTCTAGACAATTTTTTTTCACTACTGTCGCATCTATCAGAGAAGGAAGATCGTTTTCGCGCTTTTCAGTCGCCTAACTAATTGATCTCATAATTTACCTAAACTATAGATTGTAATTCCTCTCTTAATTTTATTGTAGCATTCAATTATCACTTTCATCTGACAGAATCTAAAGTTTAAAACGACTTCCCTTCATAATTTCTAATGTGTTTGCGACTCCTCTTGGTATACGGCTACTAATCTGCGAGTTTTCATTTTGAATAATCTACCCAGTTTCTTTCCTATTTAAATAAATAGATTGTTCGGTGCTATCCTACAAAACGAAACTCATTAGGAAATAGTTAGTTTGGTAATATAATTACTTTTTAAATATAAAATTAACAGGTGATAAACTTCCGAACAAATAACCAGAAAAATATATAGCACGAAAAGCTACACAACTTACGCTTTACAAGTAGAAATGGCTAGTTTTAAAGTCACCCTTTTCTCTAAACGTTAACACAAGTTATATATGATCATCATATGCGGCAATTTCCAAGACACAGAGTTCCGGACTTGTAAATACTTATAGTTATTACCTAACCAAAACATCTTTTTTATACAACTTAAGGTACATAATATTAATATAGTGGTTAGCGATACAGTAAATGTACAACTCAGTTTTGCTCCTTCGAGGGAAGGAGAGAAGTAAAAGTTTCGAGTGGATTAATTCTATTCAATTAGTAAATAACCACCAGTTCAAGTTTCCATGTCTGAATGATTCAGTCAGCACCACTTCTTGCTGAGGAAGTGAGGGGCACAAATAAGCTTAAAATATGAGGAGCTCCGCATTGCGTGAAAAACAAGTTCATTTTGTATTTTGACTTTGCAACATTCATTATAATAGCAATAATTTAGACTGAATAAAAATATCTGTAGATTGAAATAGGCTCTTTCAGTTTCTTCTCGTAGATTGGGCTTGTATGAAAGAAAAGGTGTTGCCGTAATAGACTGAATTGGGAAGCATGAATACAGCAAGTACCAAGATAAATAGGGTATAGTAGATATAGGCCTTATCCAGAGTGTAAGCAATAATAGTTGAATTTGATCAATGAGTTCCTAAAAGATATCCGGACACTTTCCCCACCTCTGCTCATCCTTGCACTTCCAATATTCTCCTTTGAAGACATGGACAACGTTGCCGGTGACGGGATCCTTTTCCTTGCTAAACCAGACGGGCTCGTACGTAGGAAATGGACGACCTAAACACAAAAATAAGTACAATGTCCAGCCACATCAAACCACTTACATTTTTCCATCAATAAACCCAACTTACATTCAGATGCTGCTGCCTCAGCTTCAAGCTCGCGCTTCCTCCTAGTAGCCCTTTGCTTCTCTTCCAATCGAACTTTCTCCACGTTGGCGTCATCCCATTTCGCCTCCTCCATCAGCCTCTGGTCAGGTCGCAAACGGGTATCCGAAGGCGCAACTCCCGGCTCAGCCTCATTCAATTGGCACGCAAACTCCGTAAAGAAGTAATACTTCTCCGCATCATCACTAAAAAAAGAGTTTGATTCTTGAAAAGATTCCGGTCACATCTACTATTCATAATTGAATCTATAAAATCACTCACGGAAGATGTTGCCGACTCCACATCGTCTTAGAAGGCCCCAGTTCAAAAGTAGGCTTGCCACTCTTATCCGTCTCCTTCACCTTCAACACCTCACATCCTTCAATCTTCGTGTCCCACGTTCCACTCAGTACATACTTTACATTATCATCTTTATCCATCACGCAACCAGTCACCTGCACAAAACACAAAGTCAAGTAAATATTTCAAACGTCCTCGCATCGTAATTCTCTCCCACTTTCTATTTTCACCATACCTTTCGCTGGACGTCCCGATTGAAATAAGAGTACGGAATATACTTCAAATGGCATTTGTCTCCGTTTATATGATTTGTAATCTCCATTTCTCCATGATGGTCAACCCACAGCTTCCCCACAATAATGTTGTGGATAGTGGTGGTCACCTTTCGCCAAGTGTAATGGTTCCCTGTTGAATTTGAACAAGGTCAATAGACAATTACCCATCTTGCATTGTACCTACTTAACCTTCGATTCCCTTTTCCTTTTCATTACAAAATAAGTGATTTCCTTACCAGAACTATTGAAACGCAAGTGAGCGATTCCCATCGGAATAATCTGCAAATACTTTCCTCTGAACTTGGAGGACATTGTAAACTCCTGCCAGCAGTTCCAGCCTCGTCCTTCACAAAATTGAGCAGCCATTGGAGGGTGATGGCTAACTTGTTCGTTAAGACAGCGCCATCCCAAGTCATCAGTCCGATCACACTCGTAAGTTTCTCCAAGCAAGGGATTGAATGGTTTCCCTGTGCGTACCTGTAAACAATTAAATACATTACTTACTTACGGTCACGACATTACTCTTCATTATCCTTTCCGTTTCCACCAAAAATAAATTACAAACTTACGGGGCTCAGGCAACCGCTTCCGACGAAGTCTCCTATCCCCAAGCTGTGCCACGATTCCTTCCACCTCCCTCACGTTGTTCTCAGCGGGCCTTGACTGCTTCAAAACATAACACAAACAACAAATAAAACTTTCCCACCAGACAATTCCCATACCCACTTATCACTTTAAACTCACCTTTGATCGAATACATCGGACAGTCTGACTAGCACCCTGGTTGTGATCCTCCGTGTCGCTGCTAGAATTCGAGTGTCTTCCCCCTTCCGATTTCTGCCACATTTTTAAAAACAATTATTTTTCTATTATTCCGAACTAATAATAGAGAAACCACTCTCTCCATAAAACTCCTCATTTTACCTGCGAGTCCACACTGATCCCGCTGGACGTCCTACGATGGGATGAGATGGGCACATCCACTGTAAACTCTCCTTGGTCGGACGTCTCCACAGCATCATAGTAAACTGTCTCATCATCCTCGTCCGATTGGACAGAGCCTTGCATTGAAACATTCATCCTCCCCTTAGATTTTCCCTTAGGCACGCCTTTTCTCATTTTACCAGTTATATGTCACGGGTTATAGCGCACAGCAAATGTGTTATCGTGAGGTGCGTCGCGTGAGACACAGTTTTTATATTAAACAGATAGAAAACAAAAGCCATCAATTTAAGGGAAACTCACACACATCAACTACACAAAACCAATCGTCAAACACCAACCACACACAATTATTACCAACAACCAATCACCAATTACTAATACTAATACTAGTATTTCTCTACAATTGTCACAGCTTGATCCTAACTACGATTAATGGAAAGTGTAGGAAACACTTGGAGATTACCACTTTCTCAATTTTATATCACAGATGGTATAAAGCTTTCCATCTCCCAATCATGACGCTAATTACTAAAAAAATGTTTCTTCGCTTGCAACAACCTAATCGAAGAAGCTACAACGCTACCTTCCCGTCCACCGTTTCTTTTTAACTCCTCTCATTGAACTACACTCTCTCAGACAAAACTCGTAAATTCCATACTTCTCCTCGCGACTCATTCGCTTTTCGCTTCCTCTATCAAATCATGAGAGTCTCAGACCTCACAACAAAATATCTCCAGCCTATCTTTTGCCCACCTGTCCTCTCTCCAGATAGACTTGTACGATCACCATTTAAATTACAAAATCGGTCATCAAGTCCTCTCAAAGAGATAAAAATGAGCGGTGATGCTTCAGCCGTTTCACGAGAAGAATGAATAGAATTATCTAATTGTAAACAATCATCAAGTCTAATCTCAAATACTTACAGTCTCTCTGATATGATATGACACTGGAATTGTGAAAAGATAAAGCTCATGCTTTTTCCTCTTCAAACTCGTTATACATTATACACTATCTTGGAAACTGCTCAGGTTATCCGATTAGCAATACACCTGCAGCTTCAATAGACCATAACATCGGATCAAATTCCAAACGAGAGTTCAACTACTTTTTACTTGATATGTAGAAACTGATTGTGAGCATTGTTGGACTTTTCTCTAAACAGCTATATAAATACTTGTCGGCATAAAATGACAAACTAGATTTTCCCTTTCCTTTAACATCTTTACAGCCACGACCAAAATTACATTTCCTTTTCATCACAGGGAAAAATTAGATTTCCGAGTTTCCTCCAAAATTAACTTGATTAATTTTCCTCCAATTAAGTCGCTAACTACTGTCACCGTACACACAACAACGGCACACCACCTGAGCCACTTGCTCTCCTTTCCCTCCTCCAAGCACTTCATCGCTGACATTCAGATGAGAGCCATCTTGTCACTACACATTTCCCCCTTGCTGTCCGGAAAATGTCAAAGGAACCAGCTTAACTAGACATATTACTCCAATTATGCCAAACAATGAGAGTGAGCTCCTCCTCCATCTCATCACCCTTTCAATTCCTTTCTATCTCTCTTTCCCTGGCCGCTCACACACTGCTCACCTTTCACGAAAACAAAGTAATTATTACAACTCAACTTGTCCTTAATATCCCCTCATGTTCAAGAGAATTGCCTATTTATGACCAGCCTTTGTCACATCTTCCCCTCCATCCTCAAACTACTTTCTCCTCAGCGACCGGAATAGCTTATTAATATGCAGAGGAAAGTACTACTCTTCCACAATTTACATGAGAGGGTCGAGAGATGTATATCCACTTCCTTCCCACTTTACATCTTTTTTTCAAGTGTAAACAGCCGTTTTCCTTTCACCGAGCAAAGATTAGCTGATGTTGATGATAGGAGGAGGCGGAGAACGGAAACAGTACACGCAGTTTACATGACTTATTGTGGGGCACATAACAACAACCACCAAACGCCATAATAATGATAAATTTTTTCCTCTCTCTCTCTCTCTCTTTCGCTTTCTCCCAACTAAACCACATAGTGCTTGTCATACTGGAGAAAGCTCTACTCTCCCTCACCTCTCCAGTAAATGGAGAGGATGCGGTGTACACTCGACTGGAATGGAATGGAAGGGGAAACGCATGCATGCCACCAACTCCTCATCTAATCTACACTGACATGTGGCAGGAAATAGACGCATTTTCTTTGTTTTCTTTCCTACATGAAATATTTTACACCGTAATCCCATCATAACAAAATTGACCTAAATCATCGCATATATGCTCATATTTGACATACGACACAATCAAATTAATACAAAGGCAGTTCGCCTAGTTGATCTGGCCTCGAGAGAAGTTCACAAGTAGTGTACAGAAATAGAAGGTAGCGCTCGAAGCGAAGTAAAAAAGATTACATAATTCTCGGTTTGAATTACCTTGTATTATATTATACAGTATGAATAAGCAGGAGAAAGTGTCATTGGTATCTGCAAGTGATACATGCTAAAATGGCCTTGACTGCCATCCAGCCACCCATCAATTACAACAAGCGAGGAGACACACGTGCGTGAAAACTAGCAATTTAGACTGCAGATGCTAGTAAAAAAATATCAGGTTTAGTATGATCACATAGGGGCCGACAAATTAGCTAAGTTAATCCAAACATAATTAAAGATTCACAAAACCTACAGCTGTGAAGAAATTCTAAAGGTCATATCGACTACACAAGGGGCTTTGTAATGCTTTAAACTTAAACTAGTGTAAAACTACACGCTTCTTTGTGACAAAATCTACTTCTACGGGTTAATTCTAAAACTTGCATAATAGTATGTTTCGTGTGCGATTGATTAGATGAATGGTTGAAGGGTATAGAAAATAAGTTGACACTTACCGCTCTGTTGTTGTTGATTTGCGACCGCTGCGGCTTCCTCTAATTTCCGATGCTGTTGAGCTAGCTCCTCCACCATTTTCTCCAATTTAATCCGCTGGTCCTTCTCGAACTGAATAGATTTCTGCCACTTCTTTCCTTGCGTTTGAGCAGCTTTGGCGAACTCTGCACAGGCCTGGGGAAAAAAACAATAGATTGTGAATAAAAAGGTGTTGCGCAATTATGAATGAGCAATCGCTGACGTGTACAATTCTTTACGAATTTTATCATTAAATAAATAGCTCAAAAATAAATTGCTAAATAGCAATAAAAACACTGAATACTCACATTTATCATCGCCGTAGAAGTTATTCTGAAAAGGGTTGCACGCTCATTCACTTGCTTTACTTTGGCAGCAATGTCTTGATGGCTATCCATACACTCAAGTTCACTTAGGGCTTTCTACACAGTCAATCAAATGTAATGTGATTATTTCAAAGCCTCACAACCTTCGCCAACTGCACATTGCAAAAAATTGCCACACTTACCGTCAAAGAATTCCCATGCTTGTTGATCAAATCACAGCAAGTCTTCAAGTCATCATGTTTGGCATTCAGCATTTTGAATACGTTCGTTACCTCATGACTGTCAATTGGCGTGGTCACCTCTTCGAGCTCTTCTTCCTCCTCAGACTCCATCATTCGAATTGCCTTGGCTTTCGCCAACTCAAGCGAAGTAACCCATCTAAAATCAAACGAAACTTTTACTCTCACAATGTCAACAACACCACTTATTACTAACGTATAATATTCCATTAATTATTTATCACTTTGTCTACCAAACTAGTCTGGTTTACACTCACCTTTGCCGCTCTACCTCACTCTGAGCACGCAAATGAAAGGTTTGTGTGCCACCATTAGTGGAAACGACGAGGTTACACGAATCTTCTGTGTAAATAAGTGCCCCGTGCAGACTGATTGCGCCCCTGCACGTGTGCTGAATTTCCGACTGATTCCTAAAAAAAATACAAATTGACCATCAGTAAAACATCGCCTCTCAACCCCCTTCACTATTTTGCATTATGTTCGAACCTATGTCCTCCTCCGTACCTGTAATATGACAGGAGACCATTCTGCAAAACGAACCAACGCTTTTGATACCCTCGAAGGTAATTGGTCCATTTATACAAGAATCCCGATATATCTGGCTCCTTCAACGTTTCCCCCATTTTGACAAGAGCCCTTGCCAAAACCACTCCTTCTCAATCAAAACTCCAAACTCTCCTCACAATTCACAAAAAATTTAATGATCCCAATAATCTCCAAGCCCCAATGTCATCCTCTTCCAAACTCAAAATTTTGGAAACTCCTTCACTTCACTTTTTAAAATATCAGCTGATACTCGCCTTTAACAGACACACCCTTCAAATCTCTGAACTGTCCTTCATACGCCAAACCGCCTTATCAATTTACAATTTTGCAGATGTCGGGGCCACCTGGTTTTCCAATTTATTCCTGATTCGGTTCCACTGCAAAAAAAAATAAATGTCACTATATGAAGCTAGCACCATCACTATGACTAAAATGAGTCATGACATGCTCCAACTATTTCTCTCATAATAAAAATGTGACCATGACGCACAAATGATTGGAATGACGATTCTTATGGCAAGTGTAAACTTGCATTATTTAGCAAATTATGAACAGAGTAATCGCTTATAATTCATACTAACTCGCTCTTTGACCTCTGTCCTGGCTTCCAAAAATACAAAACTAGTTTACACCTTTCACATCTGTTCATTGAAATGGAAAAGTTCAAATTAAATCGCAATTATCAACTCAACCGTGAAAATTGGAAATTAAACCAATCAATTTGATTAAATCAAATCTAATTGTTACTCTTTAACTTTGCAGATAATCCTTTCCAATCCAAGACCACCTTCGTGATTTATTTGGGTTATCATTAGATAATTAAAACAGCTGATAAACAATAAAAGGATTCCAAATCAGCACAAATCTAACCTGCCTAACAATTAGCCCTTTTAATCTCACATTTTAATTATAATTTGCATTAAATGTTAAACTAATGACTAAAACTTTAACACCTTCCAACGTCAATTTCATCTCCAACTTCAAACTTAACCTCCTCCCAACATTAAACCTATGACCTATTTATGCAATTCTTAAACTAATCACGAATAATCACTACTTACCTCCCCGTCAATCCAATTTCCCTGATTAAATCCAATTTAAATTAAAACTATCGACATCCGTCACTTCTTAAATATTTCCACAGCTCCTTCGTCACGTACTTTTTGCTAATCCTATTGCAGGTTGCAGTCATATATAGCCCATTTCACATTCCGCACTTTTTCGGCGCGCGTGCTAATCCCAAATTAGCCGATTTTTATCCCACTCCTTACGCGCTATATTGGGCGTAGCGCGTCCATAAAAATTCCAAAGAGGTAACAAATTCCCAAAAGCTATACAAATTTTTTATGCACTCTGCTATGTATTTTTAGAGGAATCCATATGATCCATACGGGACACGTCCTCATACAAAAGCTGAGCAAAAAAGAACAAGAGCCGCAGTATGAAGCGAATGCAGTATGAAAAAAAATCGCAAATATTTTTGCAGATATGAACGGTGGTGGTGGAGAAAATGCTAAATTTTTCATGCATTTCACTCTAATTGCTTTTGATGAATAAATCCAGAATATAATGATGATTTTTTAAGCAGATTTTTTATTATTTATGTTCCTATTTCCCTTGAACAGAAAACTTGTAAAAAATAAAGTTCACAATCAGTCAATTGGCATCTTTTTGGGGACACTCAAAAACACAAGTTTGTTAATTAAATTTGATAAGCAGATTTTTATTTATTTATGTTCCTATTTCCCTTGAACAGAAAACTTGTAAAAAATAAAGTTCACAATCAGTCAATTGGCATCTTTTTGGGGACACTCAAAAACACAAGTTTGTTAATTAAATTTGTTACGACAGCTATTTTTTAGTACAATTAATGAATTAACTAAAAATGACAAATAATTCAGACATAGAAAGGTTAGAATTATTCCGATTTATCGATTTTTTTTGTTGGATTTAGGTCAATGATATTAAAGGATTATCTTTAGCTAGTAGCCAGCTAACTAATTTCCGGGTTTTTTCTTCTTTTTCTCTGCTTAAATAATTCTTTTTAGACGAGCCGTACACAATTAAAGCTTTGCTTAAATTCTTTGTTTTTCTTATAAAATCCGCGAACGCAGCACAGCATTCTTGTACGAAAAAGTATGGTCACATTCAGCATTTTTTAATATCAAATGCTAACTTTATTTTAGCAATGGATGACAGTACTTTTCATTTGCATAGTTCAGTTGTCACGTAGCTAAATAGTTTGAGGCATTTCTATATAGTCATCAGTTAATGTATCAAAATAAAATAAAATAAATGGCTAGCCCTTTTTAAAACGAAGCGATTACCCTACATGGAATTAGGAAGAACAGATAGGAAGTGACACAGGTTCAAATAAAATCATACCTGTTACCTATCATCTAACTATTCAACTATTTAATCAAACTCTCTGCGATCGTCTTTTAATTCCTGCCCAACTCCACAGCCCTCGTGACCCTTGCACAAAACAAGTTGACCTTCTAGCTCAGGTTAAATATAAAATAACTCATTTCAGAACTATGCAAAACGAAATTTTCTTTGAAATCAATCGGTATATTTTGGTGAGACAATTTTTCCAAAATAATAGATTCTCTTAATAAATTATAAAAGAACGTCTGATGAAGGATGATGCGGGGAAATGATATCAAAATAAATAAAAATGAAAGAGAGCAACGAATGGTAATAAAAATTACATTCATATATATATTATAAAACATTTACGATTTTTATATCAGAATTAAAGATGCAAAATTTCTATTTCCTAAATTACTAGCGACATAATCAGATAATCTTTCCTTCTATTATCAATTTTTCTTATAACGTTATCAATATTTTTAAAACTTTTTTCTGCGTTTAAATGTGCAAAAAAATCTCACACGAATAAAAGAAATTAATTTTTGTTCCTAAATTTGTGGGTGTTTCACTGACTTTGAGGGATGACTGTTGTGCCGCCTGTGAAAACAAAAAAAAAAGAAAGAATCAATTAAAACCTCATCGTAGTAGCGGATCCACATTCAACTCAAAACAATTACTCTACGAAAAACTAGCAATTTCAAAACCTAATTTTTAAAAAAATCGCAAGCTACCATAACATACCTGGAATGTATAGAAGCAAGCAAAATAAATAAAAAATAAATAATCTCAATAAATAATAAAAAAGACAACTCAAAAATGGTTGAGTGGAATGAGCAAATAAAAAA
>JAHZMU010001697.1:0-12609 GCA_027743725.1 Rambutsinella grinnellia
CTAAATTTAATTTAATTTATTTTTGACATTTAGTACCGCCGCCCTACGAAGAAGCAATTGCAATGGCATCCCGAGCGCTAGCAAAGGAAACTCGTCATTTAATGGGATAAGCTTTTGAATTAGTACATCAACTCCATATTCTTCCTCATCAATTCAATTGAAGTCAAAAAATTTCAATATCAACTCTTCTTATGTAGATACTATCTATCATACATAATAATGTTGCCTAAATTAAATTAACAATCTAATTGCATAAGAGCTTTACTCAACATTTATCTGGGGTAAACTATTACAGAGTAGAAAAATTGAATAACTAAATTCTTAAAATGTTCAGACTAAATTACTAATAAAAATCATTCATATTCCGATACAAGTCAAATACTGAACTAATGAAATGACATGTGAAGACGTACATATTGGTTACTAAAGCATTATGGAATCAAATAATAGGTCTAAAATAGTTTGAACCGATTGCGATTTAAATGCACAACAAAATACAATTTACGCAATCGATAGTTGACTATACAAACTGACTTTTAGATACAATGCTTGAACAACCTTATTACGGTGTCCCTAGTGGACAAAATGCTAATTTTAGTGATGCGCTTTATAAGTACCACGTTGGTGATGTCATCAGTCGCCCATGGATCGCGTCCGTTCTTGTTGGATCTATTTTTATAATTGTTGGTACTGCTATTCGGCTAACTCGCATGTCGGGGGCATCTACAACGGAATCCGGGCACATAGAGCAAATAAATGAACAAACCGCTGAGCAAACCGATGCGGATTCTTTGTGCAAAAAATGCTGCACTCGAGGAATGCTTTTGGGTCATTGGGAAAAGCTTTGCAGTTGGTTACACGCAGCATATTTTAAGTAAACGAATTTCTGAAATTGGTTAAATTTAAATTAATTTAAAAATAGGGAACCTTCCGACGAGAATTTGGAACTTTTACATCGAAGCATTTTTGGTTCCCTCGTACAGAAAGGAGGTATGAGTGCTATCATAAAGTTGTAGCAATGTTAATCAGTAGAATTATACCAAGTTTAAATATGACACAGTGGGGAAAGTATAAAGCTTGGAGTTATCGCTCCCCTTGTCGAAAACCCAAATCCCATTTGCTCAAAGATCACATTCAACGGCACAAGCATACGCCGGAAACGGAAGCTCCAAAGGAGAAGAAAGACAACGTACCCCAACCGATTCCACATTGTCATGCTGATTGTGCTAGAATTCGCATTAACGTAAGTGGAATACTTTATGAAACTCAAGTACGTACGTTGGAAAGATTTCCAGATACCTTGTTGGGTAACGCTGAGAAAAGACTTCAATATTACAATCCGAAAAAAGAACTAAGTCCACAATCTGTTAGGAATGATCTAATACCAAAAAATTTGCTGAAAAGGAAGATTTGGGTGCTCTTTAACAATCCAGAGAGTTCGAGGCAATCTGGCTTTATTGCTTTCATATCAATTTTAGCCTTGTTTCTAAGTATTGGAATGTTCTGTGTTGAGACAATTCACACATTTGACCTAAAGGCAACATATGGAGTAATGGGAGACGGAACCGTTAAGGTCATCGATTTTAGCACTGCAGATATATTGGACCCGTTTTTCTTTACCGAGACGGCATGCAACGCATGGTTCATTTTGGAATATTTGGCAAAATTTCTCTCATGTCCAGTCCTCGGAAAGTTTTTTATGAATTGGCTAAATCTAATCGATTTGATTGCTATATTACCTTACGCACTTTCCATTGCTATTCCGTTAATGGGAAGTTCGGATAATAAGGATGATTCACCTGTTGATGATGAAGTACGTAAATTACAGGCAAATGTATCCCCATCTATGCTAAAATCTAATTGAATTATTTAGAAAAAGAATGCTTTGAACTCACTCTACCTACTACGAATCGTGAGGATTATTCGAGTCTTCAGGATTTTCAAATTAAGTCGACATTCCAAAGGACTGAAAATTTTAGGGAGGACTCTTTCTGCATCTTTGAATGAACTCATTTTACTTGCCTTCTTCATCATTTTGGGCGTGGTTTTCTTCTCCAGTACAATGTACTTTGCAGAGTTAGATGATGAGACAACCAGTTTTGATAGTATTCCAGCAGGATTTTGGTGGGCCGTGATTACGGTACTAGTATCATTGATTGAATATTAAATAATTGGAAGATATTTATTTTATGAATATTATTCTTTATTTCAGCTAACCACAAGTAAATCTGACATTAAACATTTATCTACGTAAACATTTATTTACATAATAATACGGCCACATAATAACTTTTATTTTTGCTTTCTTTGACCTTTGACCTCTAGTTGGATACGGTGATTTTGTCCCCAAAACTGCTCTGTGAGTTAATCCTTCTAACTATAATTAATTATAAACTATATAAATTATTCTACTTTAAGCTATAAACAGTTCTTTGATAATTTCATAGAGGAAAAGTAGTTGGATCGTTGTGTGCAATAGCTGGGGTATTTTTACTAATTCTATTTTTTATTTGTGAATTCTATATTTTGTCTTTTCTTACAAGGTATTAACTATTGCCCTGCCTGTCCCTGTAATTGTCTCAAACTTTAATTACTTTTACCATCAAGCTGTAGATGAACAGGATCTAAAATGGATTAGTATCAACCACGTAGCTTCTTGCCCATTCAGGTACTTATGTATAATAAGGTCGTTTGAATCAAAAGCTCTTGATTTGCATTCTGTGAGAAGTTTTTAGAACTTGCCAACTTCAAAATATTTTAACTTTTCAGGCCCACTGGATTTTCTGCACCTGAGAAGCCAAAGAAACGTGGAAAGCATGAAAAGTCGGATTCAGACAAGCGTAGCTCAGAGGAGGAGTTCGGCAATTTGATGAAAAACAAACAGAATTGATTATTCAACGGTGTACGTTTTACTTTGTCACAATTGTTAAGAAATCTCGCTTTCATTTTATAATAAAAGTAAAAGTAAACTTTCCCTACTTGAAGAAATGATAAAAATACTTTTTACGCAATTATAATTTTATTCCTATTTGACTAACGAAAATTTCTGTTGCCACCATATACGCCATTTCCAGCAGGATAGATAGCATCTGCAGAAACAGACTCTTCTCTTTTCACTTCTCCTATTCTTAAGTTATTAAAATGTCGTTTTGGCATTCCATCTCCCCCCACCGTTTTCATATCCAGCGTTTTTGCTTGGCTCCTATTTACCCCAATTCCGTCATCCATTTCATCCAATTCATCTTCTTGATTACCCAATCTAATGGAGCACCCAGGAGAGTTGACAATGTCAGATATGTCAAGGTTGGATGAATCAGCGGAAGGCGACCTCGGCCTAATATTTTGTTTGTCATGAAGTTCATGTTGGAACAAGGCGGATACTGTGGCCACTGTCACAATCACTGGTTCTTGTAGGGCATCCGAAACAGATCGACCTCTCGCATGTGATGCTGTACTTGATGATGATGAACGTCTGGGCAATGCGTCTCGAATCGTTGAAAGCGTTTCTTCATCGATTTTTTGGAGTGACTTTGCTCCTCCAGCACTTTCACCAGATTTCGACGCATTCGATGATGACTTTGAATGAGTGCTGTTGGAGGATGTGCGTCCATGATCAGAATAATCACTCTCTCCTGTGCTCTCATGACTGGGTGAGCTCCCTTGTATTTCCAAGTTTGCAGGTTCCGAAAAAGAAGGAAGGCTCCTGATCAACGCCAGCTTTCTAGTAGCATACTCCCTAGCCTCGTATTTAGCCTTGCGACTCTTTGTGAAATGAACCACGAAATGGACAATCGCTAACATTAGCAACACTCCCAGGAAACCTCCGTAGAATATGTAGAGACGAATTCGAAGAGAGTGACAGCGATCGTCGCACTCAGTCAGTGGTGGCATTTTAAAAATCTATTTAAGTTACCAGCACCTTCACACTATTTTCAATTCTTGCAAACTGTACCATTGAAAAATAATTATTTCGTAACAGTGATTTTGCCCATCAAATTACCGCATCGCCACTTTCTTTTTGTTGTCTTGCGGGTGCGATGGACTGACAGGTAGTAACGAGACATTGGCTTCATTTCATGCCATAATTTCAGATTATTTCCCATTTTGTTCTTTGCTCTATTATATTTTTATCTACACTTTTGATCACAACTCCGAAAGTATTGCATGATATGAAATAAAATACACGAACACGACCTATTAATCATTTTGCCACTATTGTACAATAGCTACTGGTTGATCGGAGTTTATACATGCAAATTACAAGTGTAATTACAAGCTCTACTATTGTCTATTGTCAATAAAAAATAATTCTTTATATGTTTACGAGAAAAAGGACGACGAATGTTAATATGAATATTTACAAAAGGGATCATTTGATCATACAAACACAAGAGTATCTTTTTGTTTGTTGAACCAAATTTTTGTGTAGTTGAGAGCCAACGGCTCCTTTCAAAAGACATTTATTCTCAAGTAATTTTCACTTAAGTACTACTTGCTCAGAACTTAGTGAATAGTACTTATACTCGCTTATAATTTTATCATTTTAATTTCGTGAGTAATGAGCGGTTGAGACCATGAGAAATAATAATCAATAAGTTTAATTTCTACTTTCTCCTGCTCCACTATGTATGGGTGTAAAATAGTATGATGAAAAAAGATAAATCCACACGTTAGGCGATGTCAATAGTTTCATATCATATACATAAAATTCGGAATTAAAAATACTACTATCTCATTCATCCAAAATAACCTATGAACTATGTGGCAGAAATGCTATCCGGATCGATTTATATTTCTCATATCCTAACACTTTTGTCTTTTAGTACGAATGCGAATTTTATAAATACGAAATTACCCAGCTCATGATGCCTGCTTGCATGTTTCATTAGTTTACTTTTAGCGGAGTGAATACTCGAGGGAAATCTCGATCTAGTAAATATTCTAGAGCATGCAGGATGAATTATATAAACAAAACGCATACATATAAAATAATAATAATATTATAGTCAAAACTCACGAGTGAGTGACACAATTGGAAAAGTGGAAAAGCTAATGTAATTGAAAACATAGGAAAATAGTCCATGAAAGCGTCTTTTAGAATTGTATGAATTTTAAAACCCGATCTTGCTAATTATATTGGCAGTTAGTTTATTGCCGGTTCATAACTAGCTAATCTATCTCACGAATTATGGTATGATGATACGCATGCCTTGCTTTAAATCCGGCGTCCTGTTTACTAGTCTTACCATGTCATTTACGACAGTATAGAGCAATAAAATGATGCATGAATAATTAATTATCTACAACGAAGGCGTGAAAGTGTAAGCGAATATTATATGCTTTGGGTGGTCAAAAAGTAACCTTGACCGTGGCATGGACAGCCTGTAATGTGATGTTCTTACGCAAGTATTCATTGGCAACCTGGATACATTCGTGATTGTCAAATCACGATTTGCTGGAGAGAATGGAAAAACACCGTGTATTTGTAAATACACAGGTATTAAGCACATGCTAATGAATGATGATATGTTGCAGCTGCGCCTCCTCCACAAATCTAAAATTCTCAACAAGTTATTTTATTACTGTGTCGTGATTCGAGAGAATTGTAGGGAATTCAGTTGTAATTTGGGGAATTTTCAAAGTTCGAGAAATATGAATTCTCACCATTTGGAGACAGGTATTATTTTGTAAAAATTCTTTATCTGAAATCAGAACAGTCACTGAAATTGATTTAAACAGGGGATGCTCTTCCTCCACTTAAGCCCGGATCTTTGAGAATTTACAGCATGCGATTCTGTCCCTACGCCCAACGCGCATTGCTTGCTGCTGCTGCCAAAGGAATTGAGTATGTAGCAAATTGCAATTCTACTCCAAAATTTGGAGTCCAAATATTTGTAATTGTCTGAATTTCAGACTCTAAGAATAAATGCGAATGTCAATCTTATGTTTTCTATATTAAAGGTATGACGTGGTCAACATAAATCTGATTAAAAAGCCTGAGTGGATATTCGAGAAAAATCCCGAAGGAAAGGTGCCCACCACTGAGACAAATGATGGTCGAATTTTGTACGAAAGCTTAATAGTCTCGGAATTCATGGATGATGCATATGGGAGTCCCAGTGGAGGCGATGCTTCTTCTCGAAAGCTTCATCCACAGGATCCGTTCCAGAAGGCAATGGATCGAATCTGGCTCCAAAAGTTTGGCAAAGTAATATCCACAATTTCAATACGGCAGAAGCCTTAGCTCAAGCTCACTTCTATGATTAACGATTAATTTTTTATCTAATAGATTGAATCCATTGACTTTCAATTATACATGAAACAAGATTTGACCAAGGACCAATTAAAATCCGTTATAGTAGAATTAAATCAGCAGCTTGTAATAATGGAGGAGGAGTTGAAGCGTCGAGGAACAAAGTTTTTCGGAGGTATGGCAGTAAAATACACACAGAGATTACTTTTGCATTTTATAACTTTCACCACACTATTCCAACTTTGCATAAACCTTAGGAAATAAACCTGGAATGCTTGATTTAATGATCTGGCCATGGATGGAGCGAATTCCTTGCTTGAACATAATCCATGCGAATGAAGCCGAGCTTATCTCCCTCCTGCAAGTTGGCCGTGCTTCCGTTCCGGAAGTGGTATGTATTTTCAGCTTTAGCTATCAATTCCCTTTTTAATCTTAATTAATAAATTTTGACAGGTGAGATGGCATCAGGATATGACCGAAGATGATGCAGTGAAGCCAAGTTACTTATCCCCCGAAACCCACGCCCAATACAGGCAGATGCGAAGGAGTGGCAAACCATTGAATTATGATTTTTTATGGGATAAAAATTAAGCCCTACCGTATGAAATTAATGCCAGATTTCAGGATGAGGCCAAATCAGAAAGAGATTATTTAATTAATAAAATACGATTATGCAAATTTATTTCGATTATTTGAGTCCACTTTTAACATCCAATTTTTCTACATTTTGTCTCCAAATGATGAGCCATATCTACAATTGCTTTGATCCACTCCATGCGGCATTACATCGAAATTAGTTAGAAATACGAGGGCAAAGACCCATGCAGAATCATTAAATCGGTGACAATTGAGAATTTGGACATTTCTCACAGCAATTTGCAATAAGAGGCTCTTATTAGGAGCTCTCTTCATGAATTTTGTTAGGCATTTTTGGGTTGCTGTGTCATAATAGATGGATTGTGAGAGGATGTTGAGAGTAGTGCATTGTGCATTGCACCAGTTTGATAACGTGTCATACGTGTAAAAAAATCACCCAAGTCAAGCAAGTGCCAGAGAGGAGCAATAACAAACACGAAACTTTACATCCCATCTGTCTCCGGTAGTAGGGCAGCTGATACTTTCAAAATTGAAAAGTGTTAATAAAAGTTTAAAGCTTCATTAAATTTTCGTGAAGATCATTAAGAGGCAATTACGTTTATAACATTTTAAAATAAGTTATTTGCTTCAAGTGAGGGAACGAGGGAAGTGGCATATTGATAGGATTTATCTGGTGAGATTTGAGATTTGAAGTATGGAACGAAATTAAGTAAATTGTAAAAAGGGTTAACATCATAAAAGAATCCATAATGGACGCGGAGAAAAGAGAGAAGTTAGCAGCTGCTCGAAAAAAGGTATTTGCATTTTAATTTATATAGCCAGATTGTGTGGAACTTGTTATAATGAATGTTTTTACATTTATATTAAACTTTGCTAATTAACATTTCTACATTTTAGCTAAACGAATTCAAACAAAACCGTGCGAGTGGGAAGGTCAGCTCGACAACTTTATCTTCGAAACCGGCGGATGTTCCACAATTTTATCAGAATTTAAATGCACCAGCAAGAACCTTGCAGATATTCAATCCTGGAGCAGCGGCAGGAGATAATAATAATGTTTCAACAGCTTCTTCTTACTTTAATCAACCTTATGTTCCATCGTCATCTCCAGCACCCCCAGTATTCTCGGATGAAAAGACACAGCCCGCAGGAAATGCTTTCAAACAGCCAGATACGACTTTCCATAGCCCGTATTTAGACGAGAATTATTACAGGGCTCATCCTCTACCAAATCAATTTTCTAAACCTTCACCACCTCCGATGGAAGCCGTTCCTGTAGAACCTTTTGTATTTAATTTGTTACCGACACAGTTTGCGACAGTAGCAGAGACATCTCCAACACTTCCAACGGAAGATACAACCAAAGGAATCGATGAGCAAGCACAGGCACATGAAAAGGCAGCAGTTTTTGAAGAAAATCTTTTAGGGTTTGAAAGCAGCAGTAAAGACGAAACGAAAGAATTAAATCAAGACATTCAGAAGCACTTTGGAGGCAGTGAATATCAACCCAGCGCTCCTCCACTTGACTCGGGAACAGTGCCAGTTAGTAACATATTTGGTTTGCCAAACGAACAGGTTTCAGTGGGGGCGGCTAGTTCAGATCTTTCAGATAAGTTGGAACTGACGCCTGATACATCTACAGCGCGCCAAGCCCGGACTTCGGAAAGTGATTTATCTGTTCAACTATTTGCTAGTTCCATCTTCGGTTCAGCTGGAAATGACAATTCGTTAGACAAGATTTTTAACGTAAATGACATGTCGTCGCCATTAGTATTCCCTACTCCATTGATGGAGAATGACACTGCTAATTCTGAGATAATCCCCGAAAAGCGAACTCCCGAAGTTCCCCAGGAAAATCTTCTATTTAGTCCGGTAAATGATCTTTCAAAGGATATGGAAATGATGCCTACATCCTTTTTGTGCCTCGGCCTCGGAGTTTCCTGAAGTGTCGCCAAGTCTGGCTTTTCCCAATTCAGAAGACACGTTTGACAATCAGTATCAATCAAACATCAATTCTACAGTTCAGAATATATTGACATCGGAAACTACGTCTTCCATGATGAATCAAGACATTGTAGAGCTGGACAATTCTCTGGTTCAGGAGAGCAACAACAAAGGGTTCTCCTTTGCACCTCCGGAAAGTGCTCCAACTGATGATTCGAAAAGGAACAATGAGTTTAATCAAGAAGAGTCCACTGATTTTGTGCAATCCAAACCAAATAGGTCGTCCGCCAATGAGATTGAAATTTGTCGCATGCGCTCTGTTCAAGAAGCTCTTGAACTTCAAATTGAGGAACTCAGACGGGAGAATGAGTACCTGCTTGGACGCCAAACTGAACTAAATTCAAAAATAGAAGAAAGTGAAAGACTTGCTCATGAGTTTAAGCTCGACCGGGACAGAATCAAAGAAGAGTCGATGGCGAATTCACAAGCCTTACGAGCCCGGATAAATTCGCTATGTGAAGAAAACCAAAGGATTGTTAAGAATTCCACTGAGGTTGGGGTTGATATACGAAAATTGTTGGAAGAAAAAACGAGACAACTGGAAGAAATGCAACAAGCAGTGATTATTGTGGTAAGTTTATTTCGTAGCAGATTTTAATTAAAAATTATGAATGAGAGAGGATACATCATAATTTTGTTTTGTACACAGAGTCAATCCAAAATGGACTTTGCCGGGAAGCTGGATAACGAGCTAGAGAGAGTGAAATTGTTACAAAATACGATTGCGGAAAAAGACGAGGAAATAAATTCCCTGAGGTAAATTCTAATATAGGAAATAGTAGTAGAACTTTAGTAATTCTTCCGTTGACTTGTGCATAATCCGTGTTAATCATTTTTTTCTAGGGGAGCCAACGCAGAACTCCACGAGAAAGTGAAACACGAACAGCAGAAAGATGTCATGATTCATCAGCTTCACGAGCAAACTAAAAGCTATAAGTTTCAAAACGAAAATTTGCATAAAGAACTATTTATGTTAACCAGAAAGACAAAGGATGAGGTGGAGGGTAGACCAAATGGACAAAGTGAAGGGCTCTCACATGGTCATCATGACGGACATATACCTGACACTGATGAGAATACGCACAACCATCATGCTCACGTTCACACTTCGACGTTGGAAACAAGTGACAAGGCCTCTGACGAAAAAGGGGATTCGAATGATCACCATCATCACCATGATTCAGAAACTTGCACGGATCATGACCATCATCATCATCAACACGACCATGGCGATCATCACCAACACGATCATGGTGACCATGATCATCATCATGATCATTTTGGACATAGCCACAATCATGATCATGAGGGTGAAGAAAGGTCCAATGTGGACATTGTCGCGATGCGAGGCCCATCTGATGAAGTTACCGAACTTAAGAAAACATTGCATCGGCTCCAGTGGGAAAATTCCTCCTTCAGAAGTGAAATAGATAATTTGGCTGTAGACGCTAAGCAGAAAAGATCATACGAAGACAAATGTACAGCTCTGGAAGAAGAAAATCAAAGGNAGAAAACATTGCATCGGCTCCAGTGGGAAAATTCCTCCTTCAGAAGTGAAATAGATAATTTGGCTGTAGACGCTAAGCAGAAAAGATCATACGAAGACAAATGTACAGCTCTGGAAGAAGAAAATCAAAGGCTAAAGAAGGAAGTCGAACAACTCGAGCATGTTGTAATTCAATTACAAGGCGAAAATGATACCATTGGTAAGTAACGTGTCCGTTCAAAGTTTGATTTTATTATTAATAAATATAGTCAGTCAATTGCTAAGACTAACCTAATTTTGAAAATTCCAGGGGATTATGTCACGCTGTACCAAACGCAAAAGCTAGCATTAAAGGAATGCGCAAAGGAGAAAGACGCACAACTGGAACTTTTAGCAAGGGAAAGGGAAATGCTTCTTCACCGACTTACTGAATTGACAGCGTTGGTTCAGGACTTACGGGATTCTAAATCAGAATCTGGCTCCCAATGTGCTGATGATCATGTACATTCAATGGAATCTTCGCTTGCAGTCCCCCAGGGTCATAAAAAACGCCAAATCGAAGGGCAAATTCGAGATTTACTAACAGAAATTGGGTCTTCATCTTTAATTGAAAATTTTCATCCCTGTGCAGTTTGTTCAGGCCGTCTAATGACAGTTTAACTTACAAGAATTTCCACTTGAATGTAAATTCCTGCCTTGAAAATGAAAATATATTTATGGTTTTTGTGCAATGCTATTTATGAGCTATTTAGAATAGTGAAGATCGGAGTTAAATTAATTAGAAAGGCATGAGTTTAGATTGGATGCCTGCACTTCTGCTAAACAATTTATATCTTTCTCATCTAAAAGTATCTTAACGTGTGATGGCACGACCAAAGATGTAATTACAATATTTATTCTGTATACCTAATCATACCAGAATGTTTGTATTAAATAGGTCGCTACTATAAATCTACTTTTTAATTAACAAAATGTATTTCACAGAACTTTTGTGCCCATAAACATTCGTATTGTGGTACACTGTAGTAATTTATTTTAAACAAGTAACGAATAATAAATATTTACATTTAAAGTGTATTGCTATCATCTGCAATGTTGAAATATTAAAAGTAATTTGATTACATTGTGAGAAATTTGAATATGTAGCTATTTCAAAAAGAATTGTAACTGAATTCCGGATGTTCATCGATCCTAGAAAATTCAATAAGAAATTATCACTATGCTTAGACTGCTTTTAAATATTAATCTTACCCTTTGAAAGCTTTGCCAGTGAAAGAACGGCCTTCCAATCCCTTATCCAATTTTTTCATGGATTCCATATCTTCATCGGTTAGACCAAAGTCGAACACCTGCGTAGAAATTGCAAAATTTTTGTTTAATTTGTAGGTATTAGTCGCATATAAAAATAGTTATGAAAACGCTAAAATAGCTACCTGAATATTTTGCAGCAAACGGTTCGGATTCGTGCTTTTAGGAATGGCAACGATACCTTGTTGGACTAGGAATCGAAGAAGCACCTGCGATGGTGTTTTGCCAAATTTCTCTGCAATGCCAGTCACAACGGGATCGTGAAGAAGGCCAAGTTCTTCGAATGTCCTACATATTTAAGTTTAGAAAGCTATTAAGATTAATCATAAACCAGCAATATTAGAGTATTGAACATACATTCCTCGTTTTTCAAAAAGTGCCTTCCTTCCGGGAGAACCAAGAGGAGCGTATGCGCAAATCGTAATTTTGTGCTTTTTGCATACTTCTTGCAGTGGTTTTTGTTGGAAATATGCGTGAAGTTCAACCTGAAAATTTAAATTTAAAAAAAATGATTTGCAAATGACTAAACGTACAGTGTCCAAAAGAAAGTAAAAACCTGCAAATTTGCTGGAGGAATTCTCGCCACCTTCATCATCCTCTCAATCTGCCCAATATTATAATTAGAAAGTCCAATTGACTTTGTAAGGCCAGCATCAACTTGCTCCTCCATAGCTTTCCATATTGCTTCCAAGTCAGTTCCCATATCTATATCTACCTTTCCATCTTTCATCGGAAATTGCTCTTTATCATTTAAATAATTCAGACCAACGGGGGAATGTATCAGATATAAATCAACATAGTCTAATTTTAATGCTTTTAGAGAGAGCTTTAGAAAGTGGCCAACGCGCTCTGGTGCCATTCCAACTGAAGGTAATTTTGTCACAATGAAAAGCTCCTCTCGCTTGATCTTTCCCGAGGATAGCCATTTCTCCAAGACATTTCCTATGATTTCTTCATTTGT
>JAHZMU010001698.1:0-47136 GCA_027743725.1 Rambutsinella grinnellia
GGACGCTACGGCTACCAGAAACGCTGATTCAGCGAAAAAGGATGCTTTTTGGGGGCTACCTGCCTCATCACAATTTAAGGTAGACTATTTGGGATAGCGCATGATTGGGTACGTGAAAGTTGCGGAAGGTAGCTTTTGATGGGGTTGCCAAGGGGAACTTATTTATGGGAATGCTTGTGCGCTTTTAGCTGGTTGATTAAAGCTACTTAAATTAGGCTTCTTAAGGCTACAAATAATTGGTAGTTGACAGTAAATGGAATTATTGATAATAAAATGGATTTTATTAAAAGATAAAGCCACCAATGGCTCAAAAATGATTAAATTATTGACAAGCATGCTTGTCCGAAGCTGCCCAAAACCCCGATTAACATTAATAGTAATTAAATGATAACTAACCTATTCACATCGACTTAATAACTATCATAATTAAGAACAGAACGAATTCTTTAAGATTACTGCGAAAACATACTAGACTTCCGTAAGCAATTGGGTAAACGAATACTTTGATGAACCGGCTGGTGCAAGCTGGCTTTCCTGCTCCGACTGAAGTTCAACAGCGGATGAGGCGGCTCCTGTAACGGTCTCACTTGACTGCGGAGGATGAGATGCCGATTCCACTTTGCGTGTTTTTTTTCGAGGACGTCCTTCGTCATCATATTCCGATTTCAGATTTTCGAGTACTTTCCCAATCAAAGTGTTGACATCATTCCGAAGGGTTTTCACTAATTCAACTCGAGACGTATCCATTCCCCTACACGAAATCTCCATCGCTAAAACAAAAATATCAGTTTTTATTAAAGAAAATTAGACATGCATGCATGTCAGTTGGTATTTCACATACCATAAACGAATTCCTTTGTAAGTTGAGGGAGTTCAGGGCACGCGACAAAGGATTTCTGCCCGGTCTCATCCCTAGCCTTCCTAGAAATACCAAACATTCACTTTATTATCAAAATTTTTAGTATTATCCAAAAGAAATATACCTTCTGCCTGTAAGAGTCATTGTCCGAAGGGTAGGGATAGAGTGGATTTCTTCCAGAAGCCATCTTATCCGGGTTCGAGGCGTTGTTTCTCCCCTTATTTTGAACCGCAAAGACTCGGAAACGTGCAGTTGTCTCTCCAAACCGTCGATAGTCACAGTTAAAAACGCAGGCTATCAATAAAGATCACACCATTAATCGCATGCAGACAAAGTTGTAATAATGACATGCATGCATGTCCAAAATCAGACCCCCAAATCCTTCACCGGAATTTCCTGCTGCAACAAGCTGGGAGATTTTGGACGCGTGTTCATGTTGAAGAATTCCTGGATCAGTTCCGTTTGATGAGCTAGCTCTAACGATATGTGATCCAACTTTTTCTCTGTGTCTTGTACGCGGGCCAGAATTTCTGAAACCTGCACCTCAAGCTTATCCAAGCGATCCGCTACGCTTACAGCTGGCTTCGTCTTCATCTAAAAATACCAGGAAATAGCATTCTGTCAAACATGTTTGACTAAAAAATATTTGAGACATACCTTATGTAACTCGATCATTGAATTAACATCTGATAATTCGAATACCACAGGACATTGTGTATCTTGGCTGGTCTCCATTTTACTAAGTCTAAGGAGATGATAAACCGACTTTTAATTATCTTTTAACTAATTCTCAGAATTATTATCAAACAAAAATATCCGAACTTTTGTATACTGACAAACCGATTCAGCAGCTGTTTGAGAACGAGCAAGAAAGCAAACCCAAACCAGTAAGAAACCTTCTCGGTAAAGTACTTCCTACAAATCGCGGCAAAACTTAAACCACCACCACCAACTATAACACACAAATAAAAATTTTGACATGCATGCATGTCTGCATTGATTTAAGGAAAGTGCTTTTGGAATAAGTCAACCTTAGTTAAAAAATGGATAACGTATCATTTAAATATGCTGCCTTATCCAAAAGTAGTTACTTCAGAAGGAGACGAGAGCTAGAGCGACAAGGTAAAATTGGTTAGATTTTTTTTAAGTAGGAGTAAATAAAATTTGTCAATTATTTTACAGAAAGGGAACAGGCTAGAGATGCCACTGAAGACCATTTGCCTGAAGCTCCTGAAGACCCTCCACTGGATGAGGCCAGCGCTGATAATGTCCATCCAGCCGATGAGGAAATGCCTACTTCGAGCTCTGTTGACAAACATGTTTGTCTAGAGGTAACTGCATAAATTAAAAGCACAATATAAAGTATTAAAAATTTGCTTAATTTTTTTAGACTCTTTGCGATATACCAAACGCCAACTTGATCATTGCATCACTAGCAAGGAAGCACGCCTGGAGCTTTCAGTGCGTTGAAGACGTCACAACGATTTTGAGGGTTTTTGGATCCGAAATCGAGAAAGACCTGAAGACTTCAAAGGATTATAATTCAGCGATGAAATTTAATAGCTGGAATGTTTTAGGAGGATGGACATGTCCATCATGCAATTGTTTAGTATATTTTAAATTCTTTTCTGACCCACTTAAAAAAGTACGATGCGACGAATGCGATACAGCTGCAACCGCCCAATCTGACCACTTTATAATATTTGATTTAGAACTTATTTTAGCTAAAATACTTCCACAAATCACTGCACATTCTCGCGAAACGGTACACGACAAATATTTTAGAGAATCTTTGCTAAAAAAATTAGGTGGTAACACTGACGATATTTTATTGGCGGTCAATACGGATGGGGTGCCTCTCTTTAAAAGTAGCAAATATTCGTTGTGGCCAGTTTTAGGCCACATTATATCAGGAAACATTAAACAATATAAACAGAATGTTATTATGCTTGGTTTATGGGTTGGGTCTGATAAGCCAAAATTTAGTCATCTTCTAGAAAAAATTAAGAAGACATTTTTAAAACTATATGATGGCTTTGTTTGGATAAAAAATGGTGTTCCAACCAAGAGTAGACTGTATGTGCCTTATGTAATGTGCGATAGCATAGCCAGGCCTGTAGTTCAAGGTACTTCCCAGTTCAATGCAATCTATGGTTGTAACTTTTGTTATCATAAAAGTGAAACTAGCGATGGGTCAAAGTCATATATGTATAAGTATTTAAAGGAGCCCTCAGAACTTCGAACCCTGACAAGCATGCTTGTCGATTTAGATAATCTGGCGTTGGGTAAGGACTCGCGTGGGGTCAAACAAAAATCGGAATTTAATGAGCTACCATACTTTGACATTGTTACGGGGTTTCCACCTGATGTGATGCATGCCTGCTACTTAGGTGTGGTACGACAACTAACAAATTGTTGGTTTGCAACTAAAAATCATGATAAACCGTACTATTTAGGAAGTACAGGCAACACTAGTAAGATTGATAAGCTAATCGAGACAATCCGACCACCTGCAAGAATTAATAGAATTCCCAGAAGCGTCAAGCATCGTAAATTTTTCAAAGCCCATGAATGGCAAGTGTGGCTTTTATATGTTTCTCCTATAATACTTAAAGGGATTATGATTGATAAATATTTTTTTCATTGGTTAAAACTAGTTGAAGCTATCGCTTTGTTAACTATGGAGTACATACCTGATATAACAATAAAGAGAGCTGACAAGCTCCTTAACGAGTTTTGTGAAATGTTGGAGCCTTTATACGGGGTTGGTCAGTGCACATATAATGTACATTTACTTCTCCACCTTCCGCAATTTGTTAAGATTTATGGTCCTCTTCAGTACTATTCGATGTACGCGTTTGAAAACTATAACCAGAAAATTCTTAGATATGTCACTGGAACTCAAGCAGTAACGCATCAAATTGTAAAGAGGTATATTCAAGACTTGATAGTTAAATTCAATGATACCTGTGAAATGACAAACATGTTTGTCCAATGTCAGGCGATTCTCTCGGGAAAAATTCTTGGTTCTAAAAATAGTGTTCTTAGTGAGTCTGGGTCCTTATCATTGAAGGCAAGTAATTATATACCAGGCGAGCGTGTTACTACCATTTTAAAATCGTTTGGGAGTGACTTTACATTTTTTAAAAAGTTTAAGAATAAGAATTCGGAATTAATTACGGGAGGGATGTTTTTAGAAAACTTTAAGCATAATAACTCGTGTGTAAAAATTGCGGATAATTGTGTACTGGAAATAGAGGTATTTTGTTACAATCACTCAAATAACGAAATGCTAGCTGTTGGGGCTTGTCACTCTGTGAGAAAATGCCCAATTCTTAATTTACCATATTTTTATGTGTCGGAAGATAGTTATCTAAATGTGTATAATTGTAGAGACTTAGGAGAAATCTTGTTTAAAATATTTGCTAATAATTCCCTTCATTTCATTTCATTTCTAAACTATTCTGATAATAATAGAGAATAATAATATTCCTATCTGTAAAATGACAAACATGTTTGTCAAACTCTGATTGTAATTTGGCAAATTTTGATTAAATAAAGAATTTACAAAACTAATATTATTCAATTGATTTTTTATTAAGCATTCTGATAATTTAATTATAAAAGTCTTACAAAAATTTAACCAGCCGTTATTTATTGTACAAAATTATACGCTAATTTACTGTTTGTTATTTACAAAAGAAATGGTAGTTTTCAATAAATTGTACATCACCAGAACCTCAACCGTTGTGTATTCTTCCATAACCTGTATAATTCATTAGGCAGAGATGGCAATCGCAGTCGGTCTTCGACAGTCTTCATAAGATGAAACAATTTGAGCCTAAAAATCAAAAAATTAATAGAAAAGTGAAGATTTATTCCAAACCTTAATTTTAATTATTCCACCATTCCGTGAAAAATGTCTTTTCGTTTTTACCTTTTCATCCTCAAATTGCTCCTTCAGTTCCTCAAACTTCTCATTCAGCGATATAATTTTCTTTTCACGCAGTAAAAGATCTCCGTCTTCACGATCCTTTATGGCAAACTGAGTCGATTCCATCTTCCTGTGATATTCATTATTTGGAGAGGCTATTGTTGGGGAATGTAAGCTAACTTCATCCGTTTGGCAACAAGCATCTTGGACATATTCTCATATAAAGCTATCTTCTTTTTGGAGCTGCAACTTTCTCTGAAATATAAACGAACCCATGTTCCACATTAAACCAGCGATCGAACGGTTAACTTCTCTCAACTAAAATTATCAAATGTCCAAATTCAAGCCAAAAATGTCCAACATTAAATTTAACAAATTAAACTATTTACAAACCTTGTAGGTCCTCAATTGCCTAACGATATCGTTAACTTCTGCCTTTTGAGTTGATTGCCCAATATTGCTAAGCAAGACAATCTCTTGTCGTAACTTCTCAAGCTGTACAATGCAATACACGAAATTAGCATTTTCAGAAATTTCGATCTAAAACCCTATTTCAGATTTACAACATACCTCAACATTTAATCTGGTAACTTCATCCTTTGCCGTGATTTCTCCCCCTTTGACCTGCTCGTATACAGTAATCGTCTCCTGCAATTTCATCCTAAGATACTCACACTCCTGTTCTTTCACATCTGAAATTAAGCAAAAGCATTAGACTTGTTATTTTTTCAATTCTCCCCATTTTCTATAAAACTACTTTTATTTACTCTTACGTGTTAATTTATCTGCCTCGTCTTGCTCAGATTTCATCCGCACCATTTCCGTTTTCATCATCCCAATCTGATGATTCAAGCTTCTCTTATCCTTCTGCAACTTCTGGATTTCCTCCTCCGCCCTCTCAATCTGTCTCTCCCTCAACTGCAACATCCTTGTCAACTGCTCATCCCTATTCCCACTTGAATCGAACCAATCTCCATTCCCATCTACAGTATCATTCCTTGGACAATGATTCTTGTGAAGAAGTGATATTGTTGGATTTGATTCTTCAATCTCTTCATCCTCTCTATTCTTTTGTGAGCCCTCTACAATCGTCACTTGCTTCTTCGGCCTCGTTCCAGAATTTCCCTGGAGAAGAATACTCCCACTAGTTCCGTTCCCATTCACAAGGTTCCCATTCACCCTACCATGACCATTGGTCGCCTGGGTCGGATTTTGAATGCCACCATTCATACTCATTGGACTTGGATACATCATGTTTTGCGTGAACTCCATCACAGAGTTTGGAAGCATGTTCAAGTTCAACCCGTTTTGCATCACGTTCTTGTTTTGTCCAAAACTTCCATTCACTATCACGTCCCCGTTGCCATTCACGGAGACTTGGGATGTGTCCTTGTTGGACTGGAAACTTGTCTGGTTGTTATTTAGATTCACTGAAGAGCTCCGACTCTCGTTCTGGGATGACTCGCTGCCAATGTCGAAATCAAATGATTCCTCTCCCAGATCTTCTAACGCCTTTCTTATCTGCAGAATTAAATACAAACAAAATGATACCGAGATGTACAAAGTACAAAAGTAGGAACTTATTCCAGGAAAAAAACTATCGATTTAATTATACCTCTTCTCGTTGGCTTTCATTATCTGACGTATCGCTATGGTCATCCACATGAATTTCGTTGGGAATGGGGTCTCCATAAAGGGATACTTGAGCCATTCTACTTTTTTTTTGTCACAAGCGCTGCTTTTTTCCTTCCTCTCAAATGCCCAGTATGGCTACTGCTAACCTTGATAAAAACAATAAATAAAGGAGGATAGGAATTTTATCGATTTTTTTCGTCACGACATGAACATGACATAAATAGTTCGTCTACTGACGGAAATTCCATAGTGAAATTCTTACAAGAGTCCGTCTAACGAACGATATAGGGTTAAATGCTCATGAATCATGAATGTTCAACATAGCAAGTGACACTTTCTCTTGACAAATATCTGTCATTTATAATGCATCATGACATGACTCATAATTTAGCTTTCTCCAGTCTCCAGTGACATGTTACTTTGGGGCAATTTAATAAAATTAGACCGACTCATTACTTGAAAGGTCAATTATCGAGAAAAACCAGAGCTGAGCTAAGAGCATGTCATGTCATAGGGCGATCGGGATGTCTTGGAATCCATTTACGTGACATTTGCTTTAGCCACACGCGGCGATAGTGAACCCTGCTATTACGATTCTGTTACAGACACCAACTGGTACGGAAAAACAGGAAAGCGGAAGCGTTTTAGTGATATAGTGGAGGTTGTTGTGTCTAGAAACTATTCATTATTATAGCCACCCTCTACAGAATGTCATTGGCTATTTCTTTTTAAAAGCTCTATTGAATTGTGTCCTTTTTAGTAAAATTACAAAGAAAAGTAAACGATGAAGACTAATCGACAAAAACCCCAAAGTCCACTCAATGTTGAAAAAAGACGTATCGATTCTCAACTACTTTCACAACAAAACATGACTGCAACGAAGAGAAAAGACCAAAATGACTTTCTCCTCTAGAAATGCCGGAAACCGGACTATGGACTATCCATCACCCTTTCATGAAGCAGGAAATGAGATCAGCTACATAATGACATGATCCGATCACCGATGGAGGGACAGAAACGCAGTAGATTATTGATCAATCAAGACTATTAACATCGTAATCATTTTCCTGTTTGCTCGAAACTAATTGTAAAGATGGACTATGGTCAAGTCTGTTATTTGGTAAAAAAAATAAACGTAATTAACTACTTACTTTGAATTAATCCTGTCCAATCCAAGCAATGACTTTCGAAATCATCCACCCAGCCAAAATCCCCAAACATATCAGTTTCCTTTCAACCACTGTCTTCAAAAATATCCTTCATAAAATGGCACAGATCACAATTCTCTCCAACCTCAACAATCAATCATGGCACTTATAAATGGCAAAAATCCCTCAGACTTTCTGATGTAAATGAAACTATCTTTTCCTGTTTAACTCTGCCAAAACCATTCTCCTCCACAACTGGCATCAATCACGACTCAACACAATCACGAAAAGCTTTTATCCCCAATCTTAATACCATTCTTGCTCACTCACGCATGTGAACTATCAGTCTAATCAAATTAACTCTAAAGTCAATTATTCACATGCGATGGTTTACAATTTACCGTAACATATTCTAAAAAGTAAAGAAAAGGGGTAAAGAAATCGAGCAATTGCGTAACAGGTACGAAACCACCAAACCAACATCTGCATAAGCAAACAAAAGAGACTTGACAAAAACAAAATAGAAGGGGTATAAGAAGTTATAAGGCTCTATAAAGAATCCCTATAAAGTTGATGGTTTTTTGGGCTATTGAGCATTTTAGAGTTGAGAATTCTCACAAAGAAGGTTTGAATGGTTTGGCGGGGAGATTTGGGGCTGAATGAGATGGATGGATGAATGTTAATGGGGAAACGTGCGCTTCACGGCTGATTAGGGTTGCGGTTGAAAAGGGTTGCGGTTGGAGGAGAAGTTTAGTTTTGTGAGAATATTTTAAAAGTCTTGGAGGTTAAATCAAGATAAGCTTTGATAAGGTGAGGTTGTCTGAAGGGCAAAAGCATGAATTTATTGACATCGATTGATAGTTTGTGAATAAATTAATTTAACTTTTTGCAGGAGTTAATTCAGAATGTCGCAGCCGAATAAAGACGGGGATGAAGGGTACAGCGCTGATGGAGAGAATGACACTGATTTGACAGAAGAGATGGAACAGGAAGAGAAGAAAGTGAAGGAGAAGAAGCATGACGTAGGGGCGGCAGCAGATCTGGAGAAAGTTACTGATTATTCGGAAGAAATGGAAATAACTGGGAGCGATTTTAGTGGAGTGAGATTGATTTCCAATTTGTGGGGTGACGTTCTTGTTGTTTAGATGTTGGCTGTTATTTAAATGTGTTTTTATTACGCAGGTAAGAGGCCTTATCGAAGAAGAAGTTGCTGGTAGACTGCAGAGGGAACGAGAGTTACAGAAAGTCCAAATTAAGAAAGAGGATGTGGAAATCTTGGTTAGTGAAATGAAAGTTTTGTAACGTTGTTGGTTTGTTTGAAAGTTTTAATTGTAAATGGTTCTTGTTTGGCTTTTAGGTAAATGAATTAGAAATGCCCCATGAAAAGGCCGAACGGGTTTTGCGAGAACACGGAGGGGTTCTGATTGATGCTCTTGTCACGCTAACGAATTGAAATATTTTTAAGTTTTTATAAATATCTCATAGTCTAGACTTACAATTTTTCATTGAACGTTTATGCTTATTATGCTATCTTCAAATAAATCAGAAGTCAATTCAGATTTCCGATTCAAAATAATGACTTTAATTTTTTATTTAACTTTAAGATTAAAACGTTTCTTCGAAGGAAAATAGATTATACAAGACAGATTTAATTACTATATTTGTCTAAATATTAAGTCTATAAAAATATCCTAAAAATTTCTTTAAAAATAACGGACAAGTCGTTCATTTTTTGCCCTTCTCTGCATTCGCTCGTAACACAGCACCTGGACTAGGCAGAGGTCTTTGCTGAAATAGTGATCCAGACGCTGTCGTATCAACTCCGGTCTTTGCTCCTTCCGGTAGTAACCCACTGCTCCATGATCCCCTGAAAATTTGCGAGATAAAATTATTATTTTCTTCATCACATTTCCTTCGTTCATAAAATGATCATATAATAATTACCGAGGAACATCTGAATAGGAAGAAGGGTCCATCGGATCCAAGTCGTCATCCCTGTTTTTGCGTCTTCTATCTCTACTGTAGTCTGGCTTCTTGAAACGGTTATCATGATAAGATCTATCCCTTTCCCTATCTCGGTCCCTGTCTACATCCATATAGTCTGGCCTTGACGCAGGCAATGAGACTCCAAAGGAGACACTTGGCTTTTCAGTTTCCGCTCCCTTGGTCTCCCGCAGTTCTGCAACAGATTTTCCCACTTTGGCTTTTGGATGTTGAGGACTATGCCAGCACACATTATCTGATGCAGTATCCCAATAATAGTATCGTCCCCTGCATCGTCAAATAAAGCATTTTATTATATATGTTAAATCACTTAACATAACGCTCGAATGTCGACTAGCTTATTGATTACTTACATTCCAGGATCAAAAACTTCCAACCAGCCCTGCGGCAGTGGATACTTCTTCAGCATTTTCCTCCTCCTCAGATCATACTTAACATCCGGTTGTACTTTCCCCACGCCCCATTTCCTCACACAGAATTGATTACACGTATGATAAACACTACATTTATTGGGACAGCCTGGATGTCCAAGACGGGCAAGTTTCGAATTCTCTTTATTCCTGTCCTTCTCATATGCCACTTTAGGCCTCGGCTGTTGTGGGACCGCTGATGACTTTGGATCGTCATAATTCTCAGCGATTACTTCCTCCACAAAACCTGCAATCGATAAGACAAAATTACTGATTAAAATAACCGAACCCCCATCAATTAATCCATCAATTAATCCAATTTGCATCCCACTTACCCGGTCCACTCTCCTTCTTTGACTTCCCTGCTAATAAACCTCTTTTCGCTAATTTCGCCGCTAATGCCGGCGGTAAAGGCATTTTAATTAAAACTGTTATTAACCTTTCAACTTTTAATTTTAATCAGCTGAAAACTGAACACCCTTTTTGTTTCAATCAAAAAGCCCTTCATTTGAACGCTTTTATAATACTCATCTTACCCCACTCACCAAACCGCGAAACTATTCCAACCTTCCATCTAAATCAATGAGTTTATCGACATCTCCGCATTCCCCTTTCATCCCCTCAGATCTCTAACACTCCCTATCCTCCCCACATATAAAACATTTATAACATCCAACCCAATAACGTAATCCATTAACATGGATAGGATACCCCAAACATTTTCTTGTTTATTGATCCCCCTCTTATTTCCCTAAAAATACCCGTCCTGTTCCATTCCATTAACGTTGTAGGATAGGGAATGGAATCGTAAAAGCGTTTTTACAACTACTTTAACATGGATAGGTATTGAGTTAGAAGAAAACGATAAACCAGCAGAAGCCATGAAAGAAGAAGAGTCACTCCGGCTTCCATTCTTTTGACTTGTCCTTGTCGACGTAGATCTGAAGAAGAATTTCGTAGAAGAAAAGAATTGAAAATATTTAGTTAATTATTAGTTAATAGTGGTTTGTAGATTTAATTGATTGATTAATTGGAAGTCATTATCAAAATGGGGACCGAAGCTGGAGACTATAAAGTGAAGACAGAATCGAATGATTACGTAAGTTTGGGGAATAATAGTTATTTAATGGTTAAGGCAGATATGATGAAGGTTTATACCGCCCCAGTCTGAAAAATAGATGACTGATTGGTTCTAAGGCTGATTTGCGTAATGAAGATTGATAAGGTCGAAGGTTATGGTTGGGTTAGGTAATTAATTTTTGGGTGTTTTAATTGCAGGATGAGGACGTTAAACATTCGGACTGGGTAGTTGGTGTTGTATTAGTATTTAGTTAATTGGCAATTTTTAATGTGAAATATGATGCAATTTCAGTCTTATGGAAGCGTTACGAGTGTAGTTTTAGTGACTAGTAAGGAAACCGGCAAGAAGCGAGGTTTCGGTTTCGTTGAATTCGATGACTACGATCCCGTTGATAAAATCGTTTGTAAGTAAATATTTTGTTGGTGGTTGTGAGTTGTGGTGAATGAAATAATGATTATGACTTTATGATTTTGTTTAGTGTCAAAATATCACGAGATCGGAGGAAAGCGTGTTGACGTCAAGAAAGCCCTGAGCCGCACTGAAATGGCGAACATGAAAGGAGGTGGTGGTGGTGGAAGCTCTCGGGATGACGGTGGCTCCCGCGGTGGTGGCGGAAGAGGACCCCCACAAAGAGGCCATGGAGGAGGTGGCGGCGGCGGACCACCCAACCCATGGGGTGGCCGTGGAGGCAACGATGGAGGAAGCTGGGGAAGTGGCGGCGGTGGTGGTGGATGGGGAGGCGGTTACAACTCTGGACCTTGGGAGCAGCCTCCATCCGGTGGCGGCGGTGGTCAATGGGGTGGTGGCTGGCAAGGAAATAACTCTGGACCCGGTGGCTACAACGATTTTGGTGGGAGCTACCAGCAAAATTATGGCGGTGGTCCGATGAGAGGCGGAAGCCAATATGGAAATCGCCCCGCACCTTACCAGGGTAAGTCCTACAATGACAACTACAACTACGAATAGGTATGGTGGTGGGGGGAAGAGGGGTTAGGTAGTCAGCGGTATTTAGAAACTTTTCAGTTCGTGAGTTCTAAAACAACTGTCCCGGCCCCAGTTACTAAAGTGTAAGTGTAGGTAGTTTAGGGTTAGAACGTTATTAAGTATGAATTGTTCTTTAGGTGGCGGATATACAAGCGCTGGAGGTGGCATGGGAGGAGGCGGCTATAATAGGAGGTTCTGAGTTACATGATCACAGGTTTGTGGCATCCACAGTTGTAACAGTAACGCTTTCTCAACGTTAAAAATTAATTCAGACCTACAGCAGAATATTTAAGTTAGGTTCTATCTATATCTCTCTCTCAGTCTAACTATTTAAGAGGAAAACCTCTCGTTTGGTTTTTTCATACGTACAGATTACAGAATACAGATTTTTTAACTTATGAGTTATATACAGTAAAATAAAAAAGAATTTGGTTAGAGATAAATACTTGAGTTTTCTAAAAAAAAAAGAAATTGAACTTTTTAACTAGATGTTAATTAGATAGTAGCGTGCAGCATTTTTTATTCCAAGCTTTTAATCTCATATACATATAAAATATTATTATATAACGGTTTTGTGGGAAGTGGCACAATATTAAAGAATGAGCGTGATCCTTACAGGAAGAAAACAAAAAGGTTTTTAGTAGTTTTTTATGTGACTTTTTAATCAACTTTTCATATCTGTGTATGTTGTCATTTTATATGATGATACTGTTCATGGTAAATGCATTGTTCATAAATTATTCCACATGTAATGTTTAAGTCAGCGGGTATTTGTCTGCGTGTCATCTTTCAACTTGATAAAAGTCAGCACAGCTCTAGCTCTCTCTCTCTGTCAGCAAGCAAAGCAGGGTTTATGTCAAGTCGAAAGGAGAAGGTCAGTCAGATCAGAAGAAGTAGTCAGCCTCTGGAAGACAGGAACACAGGGAGGGAAGGCGATAAGGGAGGAAAAGTGAAGGCCCACACAAAAAGATACATTTCCCAAATGAGAAGGAGAAATAAAAAAGTTTTTACAACTAATAAAATACGAGACTACACAGCTATCTCATAATCTCATCGTGTGTGAAAGAATCACCAGCAGTCTCTCTCAAGTCTCAGCGATAGCCAGCGTTATTTTCTCTCTCTCTCTAGTTAAGTTTTTTTATCCTTTTTCACTCATTTTGGAGAATGAGGACTTGAGACACAGAAACTCGTCAGCAGGAAGGGGAGCAGGGTATAGAGAGGGTCACACACAATCAATTTGAGGGGAACGATGAGAGTTTGAGGCAGCAGCCAGTGAAAGTGAAAAAGACAGGTATGAAGTCCAAAAAATTTCAGGTAGAGAAAGTCTTTTTTGATCAGGAGAGGTAACGATTAAAAAAAATTTGCTTTTTTAATTTTTATATAAGTTAGCTCTTGTATTTTCTCTGTCCTTTTGCCCCTCTAGTTATTTACAGATCCAGATACCCGTAATATACTTGAGAGAAAATAATGTGAAAAGTGAATGGAAGTTTGAAAGATGATGCTTTCTATGTTGGGGGGAATTTTTTAGTTTTAATCAAGTTGAGCTATTTAGCTATTTAATTTGTTTTGCTAGCCTTAGCGTCTTGGCACTCTCTTATCTGTTAGTTATTAATCAGTTAATTTTTAACCATGAGCGTAGGAGAAATGACTTGGTCTTTTGACGTAACTTGGTATAAAGGACGTAAAATTAAATGGTCTTTTCTTGATAACCTGTTTGAATAGCTTAATAATTTTCAGGGAGAAAAATGCACGCTTGTCATTACTCTGCTTGTTTTCACCTCTGTTTTGTGATAGGTGTACATGATTTTAGGTTTTTTCTTCATTAAGTTAATAACTACACGCATTTTCTATTTTGGTGAGCGAAAACGAAGAGAAATAACTGAAGTAACAAGTACAGTTACAGTGCTGTTGTGAATAGGCTTTGTATTTTAATTTTCTGCATCTTTTTTAATTTTTGATAGATAAGCGGCTCTCTTTCGTATCGCTTTTTAACTGAGGAATGGAATGTGAGGTTGCCAGTGTAAGGACAAGGAGGGAATTGAGTTTCATATTGGTTTTTTTGAGAATAGTTATCGTAGTTGAGATGATATATAGCTAGTAAGCTAGTATTTCCCTTGTCCTTACTCTGGTAAAATCTGTGAACTGTAAAAAGTAAGAGGTAGAAGGTTGGTCTTAAAAAGTATGAAAGTTAGAGTTTCAGTTTCCGTAAACGTTGTAAGGCAGTGTTTTATGTTGAGATATCTCCTTTCTCTCTAGATATTTTTTGTACCTGACAGTGGAATAATAATCGATATGAAAATCTAATGAAAAGATGCTTAATTTGTGTTGGAATATTTGATGATTTTTTTGGACAATGAAATTGTAACAGAAGAGTGGCCGGAATGAAACTTTGAAGACTGGATTTTTGGTCTGATGGATGGGCTGAAGGAAAATTTAAAAGAAATCTCTCGAGTGAGTTCATTTATTTCATTTTTATTAGCGATTACAATGTAAAATAGTAGGCACTGGTGGAAGGATTGTTGAAAAAGTTATGATTAGTCTTTGTAGCGTTGTAGGTTGTTAGCGAGGGATAAATAAAAGCTTTGTTAATGGTTTTAAAACTAGGAACGATAATGAACATTTTCTGGTTTTGGTTTTCCAGAGGTTGTGAGGGTCGTCCAGCTTGACATTGACTACCTAAAACAGAAGGGTCTGCGGCGTTTGGCAGAGGAATTCTCAGGGAACAATCATGATAGAATACTGGTGGAACTTGTAGAATAAAAATCCAAAGAAGACTTATGTGCGCCGGCGATTGGCGTTAACGTAAAGGCTGAAATTATGTGATAGAAAAGAGTATTATTTAGAAATATGACTAATTTTGAAATAAAGAAACTTTTTAAAGTTTAAAAAATTGAATATCTGTTTTGTAATTACGATTTGTAAGCATCCGTTTTGACAAAGTCGAGTAAGTGGTGTGGACCCAATACCCATTGGTCTTGGAGGGGAGGGGCGAGAGGATTGTCTTCGATTCGAATAATACTGCGGCTGCCTCCGAGGTCAAGGTTGGCGATTTCTGGGGGGAGCCATTGGATTGTGTTGCCTTGAACGTGGAGCTCACGGAGACGGGTCAAATAGCCGATTTCTCGGGGGATGTAGTTGATGTGGTTGTTTCGGAGGACGAGCTGGTGAAAAATATTAGTTAAGCAATTGCACACGCATTTAATTCATGAGATGGTTTCATACGATTTGCAAATTGCGAAGTTTTCCAAGCTCCGGGGAAATGTTTTCAAAGAAGTTGTCTCCCATGTAGAGAGCCCTCAGGGTTTCTAGAATTGGATGTTTGCATAAGTTTCATATAAATTCTTTGTGATGATTAATTGGGAATTACCCATCATCCAAAAGTTTCCCGGTAATCCATCCTCACTCAACTTATTATGAGTAACGTCCAAAATCTCGAGGCTTGGGCAAGCACCAAATCCACGGCCCAAGTTTGTCAAGCGATTCAATCTATTCACAGATAAGATTTTAATCCTTTTGTTTACTTGGTTCAAGTGACGAATGACTGGATGATTTATTATTTTATACCCAACGTTCAAAATTCGTAATTTGGGCAGGGAAGAAATAGCTGTTGGAAGCTCCTCCAATTGGTTATTGACCACGGTTAGAATCTCAAGATTTTGGAGGTTGGCGATTGATGAAGGAATCGCTAAGAATAAAAATGGTTTCATGTCAATATTGTCGCTTATCATAAACTTGTTATCATAAAATTTTCAGTCCTTACATCGAATTTTGTTATGAGAGAGAGTCAATCGGGTGACGAATTCCATTGACACTGAAATACAAATGAAATTCAATGACGAATTAATTATAAAGAATTTGTAGTAATCATTGTATAAAAAAGTAGGCTTTTCCGGATATTTTACATAAAAATTTTTGCTTTTTTGCAAACGTAAACGTCAGGTAAAATCAATTTAAGATCAAATACCATATTAATGATAGTAGATCCATTCATCAAAGGATAGGCAATAGTCAATTCAATCAAAAATTCATTACAACATATACTTCAGCCTTTAAACATCCTTCATCCTTTTAAGGATGTCCTTCCCTGGCCATTTTTGTCAAGCTCACATGCACAAGTCTATCTTTTCTTATTGTAACAGTAACTGCTATGCAAGCACTAATTCTTATATACGAAAAGCTGTTACTTTCTGATTTTTCAACATTTTCATAAAATTCTCTTCAAATTTTAAGTCTTCTACTAATTAGGTTACATCTATAGTTAGCTCTTTACTTACTCAATCCAGGAAGCTCATCAAAGCTTACGACCCCCCTTTCCACAAGGTCTAACTCTGGATTTTTAATTTCTCGGGCTTCGCCCAAAACCTTCTTTAGACCTTTCATCTTGTTGTTGCCCACAAAGTTACATGAAACTGGAGCTGAATCCGTCATCCTGCTCTCTTTTTGTACAAGCTTTTATGGAAAAAATGTGTGTAGATTGAGTATTGTGGAAGTATCTATACAGACAAGCAAACATGATAAAAATATTACCCAACTATATCCCATCACTATATTCATATGAAAAGAACTTACATGAAGAAAATGCCTTTTCAAACCCCTTTTATTCCATACAACACTATTATTCCTCTGCAATTCTACACAAATGTGTCCTCTGATATGAAAATCCACTTTTTCTTCACATTTATAGCTTATGAGATGATGATCTTTAGTCACTTCTGGAGAGTCACTTGATCAATTCAATAAGACAAGTGTGCACAATGATCTTTAACGTTTCACACTTCCATTTAAAGTATTATATTTTTCGTTGATCGTCGAGAGAAGGGCTTTTGTTATGGCTTTGTTGAATGAAAAATATTTTATTTGCTTTAGGCAAAAAATAATATGCAATGGCTTTGCTCAGAGATGAAAGCGTTCTGCCTTTGAAGACTAAATGTTGACTGCTCTCCACAGAGATGATTAAGGTGAGTAGTGAATATGAGGATTGGGATGTGTATCTGGCAAAACTTTGTAGGAGTGATTTTTTTTATGTACTCTCAGCAAGTTAAAAACTAATGATCTCAAAGCAGTAGGGCAAATCTACTATTTCAAAGTAAACATTCATCTTTGAAGCATCAAAGAGGTTTTAAATGGAGGGATCCAAAGTAAAAAAGTGTGAATAGGACGGATATACGCCCATGTGCAGAGAGAGATGTCGATTTCTGTCTGGTGAAATCCGTTCATTCGTGAACTGATGATTGCTGATGGTTTGCCAAAATTTAATGCAGATGAAAAAATGGGGTTCGAGAAAAGGTGTATCTCGTACCTTTCCTTCCTACACATACATAATCCATATCAGATATATGAAGTATTTCATCTTGCCCCGAGTAAATGAATGAGAGATTGCAACATAAACATTTAGACATTTAGGATGAGCAGGTCCTTGCCTCCCATGATAGAAAAGAGAACTCTTCGAGCGAAAGTCTCATTTTGTGTAGGTGTCTTTTTTGGCATCGAAGATTTTTAGGGTGTCGCTGCCAATGATGCCCAGACAGTTTTTCTTCAGTTAGACATGTGAACTATCAACCTAGATAACGGATGTGTTATACGAGCTCATGCTATTCATCAGGTACGAGCTAAAAAATCTCTCGAACACAAGTACAAAAGTCATCTCTTGGTTGGAAGTTGGAGTGAGCCATGAAGATTTTCAGGGATGCCTCCAAGTGTCGCTGCGTATGCTTTTAGTTTGTTCTCGCTGCAGTAAAGAAAAGAGTTACGCTAAAAGTCATTTGCATGCATAACTTGCAGAAATGGATAATCGAAGGGTAAAGAAATTTGTTTGATAACCAAATAAGTTGACAATTTATTTTCGCCTTCATAACCATCAACGTCTACATTCCTAAATATTATATGCATAATAGGCTTTCTCTCCGCGAAAGGACAAAGAAAACTGCAGTTGGTCATCAATCCTCTCCCAATCCTTAGCTATAAAACTGACTTTCCAAACCCAATCCTCACGAGAAAACAAATTCCAATCGATTTTCTCTCCTCTGTCCTCTCCTGAGGAATAAAAGGTGAGAAGAATTTCTTTCCAACTTCCTGCTGCGCCACACCATACTATTATTGCACATTCAGCCTTTTCCCTCTGATGGATCACCAGGGGCTCTGAAATTTTCGCGGGATAAGAGAAAATATTCATTTCCCAATCCTCAATCCTTTTTTTGGTTTGGGTTCGGTGATTTTTACAACCACTTTATATTTATGTTTACTCCCAATTTCAGCAAAATGGGTGCGGAGAGAAAGGTAGTAGTAATTTATCCTGAAGGAGACCTCATCTGATACTAATTCAGATACGATTACAATAAAAATGTATGTTACTGGTTAAACCAGCAGCCGCCATGCCATACTTGGCCATTTTATCCCATTGATTTCACCAAGCACACCGTTCTTCCCCAGGCATAATTGCAATTAATCCCATTTTATACCGGAAAAGTCTCTCTTTTCAGTGGAAATTGTTTCCTCCAAGTTATTTTGAATTGGGAAAAGGAATTGTGGAAAGTCTTCTAAGACTAAAGAGAGTCTTCTGATATTAGACAGAAGAGAAAATGCGAAAACTTTTTCTGAATTGAAATGGCTCTCGAGCATATGCGAAGGAAACGTATGAATACGAAAAATTTTCAGAGGAGGACATTGAGAAAAGCTCTCATTCCCACCGCCAACAATACCAACAACACAGCAGGGCTCTTTTCTAGAGGCTTTGCTAAAAAGCTACCTCTTAATGGCGGGTAGAGAGAAAGGAGTAGAGGGGAGAAAGCTACAATTCTTTTCCTTCTGCTCTCTCTTCTCTTTCTACAAGTATAATGAAAGTGTGTAATAATTTGGAAAGCAATGGTATGCCATGCGCCCTTCCTCTTCCTAACATAATAGGGATTTCTCAATGCCAAAAGAGAGACAAAGTTTTCGGCATGGAGTTTTTTTCTGCACGGCAAAGTCGTACATAGCAAAGGAGACAGCATAACCACAGCTCTTTTTTCAGACTTCCTTCCCTTGAACAGAGACCAGTGTGGGTTTGCTCGAGACGGAGGAAACATCGCAGACAAAATTTTCTTGTGTGAGTTATATCAACTTGACTTGGAAGGTTACCTCCAAAGTTATCCCTGAGAGAAAGTTGGAGGGAAAGTGTGGCCGGAGATTTAGTCATTTTGGGAATGGTGTGAGCGTTGATATAGTTCTTCTTTTGGAGGCATTTTTTTTAGGTCGTGCAACGGGTCATGTATTGGAGTAATGAATTATTAAGGGTTTGGCCCGTTTTCTTTTCGGAGAGGACAATCTAAAAGTAGAAAGTATAAAGCGATAGCGAGAATGTGAGAGGAAAAGGTATTAAACATTTAGAATTTTTAAAAAGTTACACACTTTCTCTTCTCTTCCAATATGCACCAAACCTTTCACCACTTATTTAATTAATCTCACAAAAAGCTTTAAGTCTCACAGGAGGTGGTTGTGGCAAACCTTATTAAATAAGTCATGCTTTAAGCTTACACGCAATTTGCACATGCAACCTCAAATAATATTCTTTCCATGCACGGAATACCTTTATGCACCTGGTCTTGATTAAACATGACTAATAAATACTATCTATTGTCACGAAGAAACTGACAAATTTATTTCTCATTGACCTTTCACCTGTTAAGTACTAGCTTATTATGCTTTACAGCTTTTGCAAATCTTTTTAGACTTTATAAGCGCTATCATTACCACTCCATTACTATCTCTGTCACCAGACCAGGATTCGGAGAGATTTTTGCAATTCCCTTTCAATCCAAGAGCTTCCCAAGTTTCCAACCAGATCAAGTACAAGTGGCTCTAGTTGGCATCTTGTTGCAATATTTTAGCAAAAAAAGACACCCATCTCGCTCTCTTTTCACAGACAAGTCAGAGAATTTGAGACGCAGCATTAATTACCGGAAGGGAGACGTGAAATAGACATGATCTCAGAGGCAGCCTCAAGCTGAAAACAGAATTGCTAACCTTATTGTCTCTCTCAAGATACGAAGCAACTTTTATTATTGCATTTCAAAGTTTAACGAACGGGATGCTTACGAAGGCTTATCCCAAGCTCCCCATTTCCCTTGGAGGAAACACTACTTTGTATCTTGGAGGGATTCTCAATAAAAGTGTAACTAGCTATTTAAATGCGAGAGAAACAACTAAACTAATGGTGATGGCCATGTCAAACTGTGTAAAAGGGTTGCCAAATTGACTATAATCTATATAGATTTTTTTGTACGGCCACATTAAAGGGGAATGGGAGGGTACAAGTTGAATTCTAAATTGGAAATGGAAGTGATACTCAATACTAGTATTATTCATTAGTGTTTTGCCAAAAGAATTTTAAGCAAGAGATAAGGTATTGATTACCTTTGCCAAATTCTAAATAATTTCATATTTTTTGACATGTAAAAAGAGACGAAAATATTCTGTTTACTTGCTAATAGTACTAATGGTAAAGATGTAGAGATATGGGTCGTGTATGACCTCGTCATTTTATGCTTTTCGGGATCACTGACAATGTCACTGTTGATGGTTTTCGGTTCGGAAAGATAATATTGGATAGGGTTGTGCTAATGAACTAGTTTGTTTTTGGGATGGAAAAATCAGATCCTTTTCATCTTTTTTAATCATGAAATTGGAAAAATTAATGGAATGGGATGAGAAAAAGCTGAAGGTAAAATGTATCAATGAAATAGGAGCAGTATCAGACTTTTTGCAGCTTCGCTTTTTCTGTTCGATACGCATCCACTCTCAGCTCGAAATGGAAAAAGCGTTAGGACAAATGTTCCCAAAGTAGTCCATTTGCTTCAGATTCTTATGATCATGCAATTCTATCTAGTGATGATCTCAGTGGAGGATTGTTCAGGTCATGAAGTAAACTGTATTAGCAAATTTCGAAAGAGTCACGGGCTGGGAGAGAGAGAGAGCTAGCTAAAGAAAATGTTATCAAGAAACAGCTCCCACTAGACGAGACTAGACGAGAGGTTCGTGTATAAAAAAAAATTCTAAAAAGTTTGCCAGCATTAGGAGTGAAATAGCAAGGTAGTTTTTATCGACTGCAACCAACTTGCAGAGAGGAAGTGCATTGCATTGTGAAGATAAAGATAAAAGTCGATTGTGATCTGACTTTTTTTTTCACAGAGAAAGAAATATCATCTTCATCTACAACGTGACCTACTAGTTGGGAACTGTTGGGAAATCGTGTTAAAAGATGGGAATTCTTTTTCATATAAACTCTTTTCCTGAGAGAAATTCTAACGCCTTTTCTAAACGTGTTTTTGTATCAACGTAGATGAAATGTTTGCGAAACCCGAATAGTTTTTAGGTGAAATGCTTCAGACTTTTCATGGGAAACTGAGCCCTCGTCGGGTAAAAAAATGCTTTTGTTTTTCTAAATACTTTTCCCTAAAAGTTTTAGCGAGAGAGTGAGATGAGATAGGCCGTGTAAGATTTCATTCCTGAGCTGAAAACACAATAGAGAAAATAGAGACGTGTCTATCCCTCTGCATATTAGAGATGACTTTCCGGATGTAACTGGTTAAGCCTTTAGAAAGTCTTTTCATCTCAGGATGTGGATAGGGGAGCCTCAGGATTAATCTTGTAGAGATAAGAAGAAAATTTAATAGTTAAATATTCACTCTGTTACTCTCCATGAGTGAGTGTCACGTGGATGGAGTGAAAAAGTGAATGTCCTCATGAAAGAAAAATATTTTTTATAAAGGGACAGAATGAAATTGCGTACAATGATGGAGTAGAGAAATGAATAAAATATTAAAGTAACTTCTAGTCGTGGATGAAGAAGATGCATAATTTAGAAAAATGAAATATTTGGGATTCCTGGGAAGGAATTTCATGGTCCTGGTCCTTTATCACTGTTAATTTTCAGAGGTTTTGTGGTAAAAGCAGGGGAGCTTTTGAATGTGGTTGTGGGTCTAGATCTGTGGAACTTTATTACTGTCAATCTAGTCAATCTTGATGGTCTTGGAAATCATTTATCAAAATGAAATTTTCTTCTTTGCTAGTCAAAAGTCGAAGTGTGTAGAGCTAATAATTGAAAGGATATTAACAGATGAAATAGTAAGTTTCATAAAAGTTTAATCTTGTGGAACATCTCATGGATGGAATTCATAAAAGATGCAAAAGGTGATATTCTTGAGAAGGAAAGATATTGGAAAGTATGAATTTTTCAGTTCCATCTCGCCCAAGAAAGGAATGAGATACTTAACATTGATGATAATGAGGGAGCAAACTACTTGGAAGTTTTTTTTCCGGTATGACGTACTTTTCTCTAGGGTAAATAGTTAATGGGGAGAAACATAAGTTTTAAAAAATGGTGAAGAGTCTTCTCGTCAAGAAGCCTAAGCCATTACATTACTCAGTCAGCTTCCACTTGGAGAGTTTGACATGACTACATTCCATGTCACCAACGAACCAACCACTTTCAACTGTGAAAGAGCAAGTTTGTCTGTCTGTCGTAGGTGCTTAGGTGGTACATTAATATGATGATTATAGGATTGTACTAGTTAGGAGAAAGGGGAACAGGATGGGAAATAAATGGATGTAATTTTTTCTTCTCCCATCTCAACAGTGAATCGGGGGCTTTCAAGAGGAATCCGTGATAATCCTTTTTGTAATGCGGAATTGTTCTGCTTTCTCTCTCGACTGCATTACGTTAAAGAAATATTTTGCAGATATTTTTTTGCATACAAGTAGGAGAACGGAGGAGAGAGTTGGATAGACTAGAGAGTGTAAAAAGTTGAATGAATATTAGATTAAATGGAGTAACAGAATAGTTTTTCTGTAATGACATCATCTTAAATATTCAAAGAAATAGGGACACTGACAGGATTAAATTTTCGTAAAGGAAAAGAAAAGAATTATCTCTAGTGTTTCGTTACTGTTCGCAGAGCGTGAAGAAGTGTGTTCTTTTCCCTATCAACTTCACATTTTATGCTTCATGTTGAAATAACAATGTTGTTATTGTAAAGAAGTTGGAATGAAGAGGTTCTAAGATCTAGATTGATTGTATCAGACATTGAGTGAGAAGGTTTTCTCTGCTTTTCTTCTATTCGAAAATTCATCTCTGCTTCGTGTGCTCCCTTTTGGATGACATATTGGCTCTAGATTTAATGCTTATCTGATCATTTAAAGGGGTGATCAATTGTTGTCAGAAGAGCTACAATGAAGAGTGAAATAGTAATGGAGTTAACATAAAGAAATAGCATTATCGATTTGGAAATAGGTTCGAGCGTGTCTTTCAATTAGCGACATGACATGACTATGTTTTCTTGGAGGTGTGTACTCTCCATTTGGGTTTAAGTTGGAGTGTATAATGAACGGTTGGAACAGCTTGAAAGGAAAATTGCAAAGGCTTTTCGAAGTTTGTCAAAGCTATTGGGCATTCAGGGAGTAAACGTTGGAAGATAAGACGGGAGAAAAAAACCGGGCGAAGCTCAAGTAAAATGTGCAGTAAGCGGGATGAGCTACATATGAGAGGTTTGAGAAGGCAGTTGTGTTGCGGTGGTAGAGAGAAATGTTTGCGAAAAGTCTGGCCGGTTAGGCCAAATAGGTTAAGTGGTTGGTTGTAGGCTGTAGGGCCGGAGAAAGTGGAGAAATGGTTTGAGGAAAAAGGAAATATTGGACGGGGCTCTCGACTTTTGTGCAAATAATATTTTAAAGTATTTCGATAAGCTTGAATGATAAGGGGAAGAAAATACTTCAAAGGTAAAATTAGCATTGTGTAATTTAATCATTACTGAATCGGAAAGGTAATGCATAGCTTCAAAGAAAAAACTTTAAGATGAGATGGGGAAAGCGTAATCAATTCAGCTCGAAATAGAAAACGGTAATCATTTGATTTAACATCCTATCTCATAGAGAAGTTTGATAGGTTTTGGGCTTCAAACTAGAAAGAGATGAAGGAAAAAAGATTGGATTAGAGTAATTTATAAAGCGATTCCTCTAGCCAAGTAGAGTATGAAAAGGAGCTCAATGCATTTCTCCAATTTCCTCTTGAAAGACAAGATGGAAGAAAAATAATTAACTTGCTGTTTCACTTTATTTTTATAAAGAGAAAAACTTTGGTAAAGAAATTAGTTGCAATTCCATATTTAAATTGGGTTTTATGCATGGAATAAATTATTTTAACTTTTTTCTGCTTAGAATAAGCCACATTTACACTTTCCAATCAGGACTTGATGAAAGCAAATAAACAAAAGTTGATTTAATGTTTACCAACTCATCAAAGAAAGTAATCAGGGAGTAAACAGCTTTGGAAAAGAAGCTATCAAGTCATTTTACGATTATTTCTAAAAGGATATAGTAAAAAAAGGGAGAGAAAGTAGAGAAAAAAGACAAGGATTTTTTTTCGTGATGAAAGGATGAACAAGAAAAATGTGTTTTACTCGAGAGAGTGTGAAGGAGAAAACAAGATCATGAGTCACGGAAACTTGATCATATCATAGAAAGCTCTTGTCCAATCAACAGCCTGTTTTTTATTGCTTGTCCGCAAATCACACAAAAAAAACCGGAGACAAAGAGAAAAAGTTTTGTGAGCAACAGCACTTTATGCTATAAAAGCGATCAATATCAGGCGAAGAAACCTGAGCCTAACAAGACTTTTGTGACAACGCTTTTGGTAACAACTCATAGTTATTTTAATTGCTGTTTATTTTTCAGGTGAAAGCAGACGTATTTGGACTAAAGAGAATCAATACCAACCTGTTAAAAAGTGAAAGTGTTTACATTGAATAAAATATTCAGAATTTTCTGCAAAAAAGACATACAATATCGATTTAATTCCAGTCAATTTAGACCGGGGAGATAAGTCAATTTATCTTCCATCAACCATTAGTATTGGGTGAATGTGTGAGTTGAAGTAGAAGTCAATCAATTGGAGTGAAAGTGAAGTTCTCCATATACCCAGCCGTACCAACCCAATTACTCCCTTCCGATCCAATTTTCTGGGTGAAAAAGGAATAAATAATAAGTTGTGAATGGAATCAACTCTACCAGTCATCATCAGACTCTTTTGTTCAGAATAAATTGTTGTGGATCTATTGTTGGAATAATAAGTGGAGTTGATAATCGGATATCTTGAAACTAATTACTTGGATTTAATGAAAACCTAATTATTTTTCCTCTTCTCTTGCAAAGACAGGATTATAACATATCTCATTCTTAATTGGAACTGATCTCTGAGTAAAGTGATGGATGACGACAGGGGAAAGGAGTGATAGTGAACATCTTTTGTGACTGTGTCAGTGACAGAATCAGAACAGAAAACACCGAGTTAATGAGAGGAGAAGTTGTTAAGTTTAAAGAATTTAACTTTTTGCAAAGGATTCGCTCTTTGTTCAGGTAAAGCTTTTAAATCTTTCATCCAATTCCAATCCAGAAAGATAAGAAACTCATTTCCTTTTTAGAATGATTCTATTCATATGGATTTTCTTGTCCAATCTTTTATCTTTCTTTCCGGCCATTATCACGAGGAACTAGGTTGAATGGCTTTACAACGAAATGACAATTTTAATGTTTGGAGAAGCTCCGGAGCTTTCCAAATCGTCACTTGTCATAAGAGCTCCATGAATATTCATGATTTTGAATGACGGGGATTGTCATGTCTTGCAGGATTTGAAACGTCTCCAGTGAAAGTTTTTTAAAGCTGAATAGTTTAATTTGCTCCATTCAGCGAATAAATGTTGATGGGAGAGTAAAATAGTTCATTCCAAGAAAGTTGAATAGGCTCCAACTGGGGAAGTCTGTTGAATTGGTTCTGTCTCGTTCTGCGGGAGACGTTGAGTAGGTGCCAGGAATTTTTTTTATTATAAGCTATTATTATTTTGCAGTGTTTAAAAACATTTTTCAAAACAATTCGCTTGTCACAGGCATTTATTGTAGAAGAAACTCGCAGAAAATTGTCTGACTCTTGACAATTTTCCTACACTTAGGTAACCATCAGTTGTGCAATCCCCGACGAACTTTTTCTCATGACGTGCATATTTCATTATTGACCATATTCCAGCCCTCCAGTCCTATGACCTGGTTCTCTCTTTGGTGCAGTCGAACATAAAACTGGTTTATGTGAGGAAAGGCCATTTCTCTCTCGATCTCGACATAAAAAAATCCTTTCTGAGCAAAAAATGATGAAGAAAAGGAGTCTTTTTTGTGAACGTAATTATGTGAAGTTCAGACGAGATGAGCTTGAACAGTAACTTTTAGGGATTCTTTTACTGGAGGAAGGTGGAAGGGAAAGTTGGCAAAGCGTATTAGGATTCGATTTCGACTTATTCCTCCGAATAATCATGCTATAAATAGCGATTAGAATTGGATTTGTAATCTGATCACATTCCCTTGGCCATATCGAGAGAATATTCTGCGAAGTTATGAGAACAAATAGGGTAGTGTTCTCCAGGAAATCAATCTCGTTATGAGCTACTTAAAAGGTAATTTGGTGGAGTGAAAGCCAATTTCTGGTATGGAAAGTTTCACTTTTTATAAAAGGCAAGAATTACTAGAGAATTTTTAAGCTTTTTAATTATTAAAGTTATAAATAGACTAAGCTAATGGTTCTGTGTATTGCTATTTTTGTTCTATTTTTTCTTGCTATCGATCAGGTCTTTCCTTGCTATTTCTAGATTTGTGAATATTTTATGAACGCGGGTAATTATTTCGGCCGGAGAGCTCCGGTATGATTAACCTGGAGTGGCGTACTGGGTCGTATCAGGTTAGAGGAAGTGCTAAAATGACGTCACAAAAGGTAACCTACTTTCTCCTTTCCACGTGACAAAGCTCCTGCAAAGAAAGCTCTTTTTAAGAGAGCCCAATACGCTTTACCCTTATGCTTTTTTAATCTTCTGGAAAATTACAATTGTCTGAGTGAAGTGGGGGAAACCACAGTAAAAGTTAAATGGATGAAGTTTCTTGAGATTTTAGGAGAAGAATGGATGCATTGTTCATGAAACGTGATATGGATGTCTTTGTGTGGAGTGAAAAGAGTCTGAAGAGTTAAATACCAGCCTTCAGCTTTCCTTCAGAGGGTAATTATGAAAAGGAGGTGGACTTTCCTAATTACTTGTGTGGCCAATTAAAAGCCGTTTTAATGCATTTAAATTATGGCCTTTAATGCATATCATTAAAATGAGAGAGCGGGCTCACCGCAGTCATTTGTAGGAGTGATTGTTTCTCAACCGCAAAGTAAGCAGGTGATGGGAACAGAGTAAACATGATGTAATTATTTACTAGTTTGTAGCTATTGTAGCATGAGAAGCTACAATTAAGTTGCGGACGTTTGAAAAGAAATTAGGCGAACTGGATTTGTGGGGTACCTCATTTCAAGACATTTCAAACAAGAAATGGTTAACAAAAATTGGATGAGAAGGTCTTCCATTTTAATGCGGTCTTTTATTGTTACCACTTAATTCTTATCAGAAAGGGAAGCATTTTATGGATTATCCTTCGGGGTTATCATTTAACAGTAAAAAGGTAATAAAATTTGCAATAAAAGGATGAAATTGTATTAAAAATTTGATTTGGGAGATAAAGGAAGATAAGCGATGAGTTAAAATTATTGGCTAAAATAAAGAAAATTTGAAAATTTGATGAGATTGTTAAGTTTGACGACGATAAAATAAATGCGGTTGATGTCGAGTTCAGGAGAGTGACAGATAGAAAACTTCCAATCATCGTGTAGAAAATTACAATAATTATAATCATTACATAATTCAACAATTAAATCAACCATTAGTATTCCATCAAAATAGCATCACGATCAATTCTCCTCTAATGGAAACTAGATTTTGAGATACCAACTCCAATCTTTTACGAGTGAGTGTGCTCCTCTCCTAGAATTTTCTAGTAGATCAGATCACACACAACAAAAGATTATAGAAGAGAGATTGACCGAATGTCGCAGACTAGATTGTGTCCGTACCCTTGTGAACACTTTTGAATTTTCAAGTAGTCTCTAGTCTCTCTACTCCATCAGCTTCTCGATTTTTTTATCCTTTCGATTGTAAGAAAAACGTGAACAACTCAATCTCTTCCTTCCCTCAGCTACAAGATTAATATAGAGCTCAATGATAAATCGTGTCTCGAAGAGTAGAAAAAAATCAGGGATGAGAATTGAGATGGTTCACATACTTGATAAAAGCTTTAGACATGTTTCTCCAAAATAGCTCCGGCTTTTTAAAAGCTAATGTTTCTCCGATCTGTTGTCCCCGTTCAACAGTTGAAGAGGTTCAGATATTGGTGACCGAGATATAGTTAATATGTCAGGAGAGAGAGAAAAGCTTATCACTTCCTCCTTCACACAAGGAGCTGATAATTCGCCTTTGTTTTCTCGGGGAGAAAAAGTGCCAATTTTTTCTATGCTATTTTCACATGAGGAGAGCTCACCGTAATAGTTTTTTATTTGAGTTTTTTTCTCTTTCTCAAACTCCTTTTCTTCAACTCGCAATAAATTCGCAGAATGATATAGTTGTTCACTCACAGCCAAGAAAGCAGCGGGATAGGAGATGGGATGAGATGGGATGTGCCCGAGACGAAAGCATGTTTCGCATTTTAAATTTATTTCGTTTTTTTTCTCTTCAACTTCTTGAAAATCCTCTGCAGTAGAATGGGATTTGGATGGAAAGGAGGGCATTGGCGTAAATGTTAAATTTCTATTGTGCAAGAAAAGGGCTTTTTTGTACATTTAATATTTTATTTCAATCGGATGGAAGAAATTTTATTGAGATTTCCGCTTCTCTTCTTCTTCAAGTCCTTCATTGCTCGTTTGGATTAGAATGAGAAAGTGTTTGATATGCATCATTTCATTGGATTTGGGGAGATGATGTGAAAAGTTAGAGGATTTTTCGTAGCCAATGATGGAAAGAATGATTTTATAAGTGAAAGTGATTGTGACCTTTGAATATTAAATGGGGTAGTAAATTTTCTAACAGTTCATATTTTTGCTAAAAATATTTTGCCATTTTTACTGTAACCAAATATTTCTTTCCGTGTAAGAAATTGTAAATAAGCGGCTGTAAAATGTATGGTTTCATCTAGCTAATTTCTGTTTTTCTAACCCAGATACCTAAACGATTTTTAGGAATGACATCACTCGTTAAATGGACACACAGAGACGGGATTCATCGACTTTATCATCATCATCTAGTTTTAAGCGGAAGAAATCTCTACTTTACCCTTTGGGATGAGATTTTACGGAATATTAAACAACTCATTTCACTCTCTATCTATGTCTGATGATGATTGCTTCAGATATCCTTTTCCTAACGAGTTATAATGTGAATCCTTAGGGGTTTGAGATAATTTTTGGTTGTTCCCATTCACAGAACGAATAAATAAACGAGGTTTGAGCGAGGAAAGATATTTTTAATGGGGAACTAGTTGTTAAGCTTTAATGAATGCTTCAGAGTCAGACGAAATGCTCAATTTTAATAATAAAGAAGTCATTGAGAAAAGAGATGTTTATATTTGCAGAGAGAATTTTTTTCTGCAGAGTTGGAATGTGAAAGGAAATAAGGTTGCACCTTCCCATTCAGTAATCGCAATGCGGAAGAGAGAAGAATGGATTATGAGTTTTGGGATTGAGAGTAAATTAAGCGTGAAATACTAATGATGGTGAAATGTAGAGAGATTTATGGTTTTTGTGGATAAGCAAAATTCAAAAGGGGAAAGGGAAAGTACTTGAATGACTTTTGAATTTTGTGTGATTTGTGAACTGGTGTGGCAAATGGGTTTAGAAGAGTTAATTATAAAATTAAAATTGGGACATTTCCAGGTGAAGTGACATGGCAGAGGGCTCATATGTCAAGCTTGATGCAGTTTTGTTGTAACTTCAAAGGGTTGACAGGAAGCTGTGCGAATTTAATCATATCAGGGTTGGTAATAAGAGGAGGAAGGAAGGGTACATTTGCAATTCAATCTTGTTAGTTTGAGTGAAAGTTTTTTCCACTGTAAATAATCTATTGGATGCTTTGAGTGTGTGAAGGGCTCTTGAAGCTTCCCTGATATTGTTCTCCCCACACCTCGTTGACTTGATGAAAGCGAATGGAGTAGGCCTTTCCTTTCCACCACTCAACTGATAACGCCAAAAATTGAAAGTGAAAAGCTCATATATCTAAAGTCAGCCTTGAGTCATATCAGCCCTGAGCAAACTGAAATGGAGTGTCCTTTTCAATTATCAAAATGAAATTCTTGTCGCAACTCTCTTTCACTCACCTCGTATTTCAGAGTGATCAGTCCGAGTCGACTCGGTAGAAAAAAATAACATCAACACAAAATCCTCTTTTATGTCCTTCTTGCCTTCTGCTCCACTTCATTTCGTTCCCAGAAAATGCTGACAAATGAAGCCACTCATGACAATGGGGCCAGCTGAGGGTAAATATGCCTAAAGCCTCGGTCTAAACAAAGAGGAGTAATAGGAGAATATGCCATGTTGCAACTCTATGAAACTCGAACGTAACTAATTTATTCAGCGAATCGAAAATGTCTCGGGAAATATTTGCAAACATTTTGCACACAAGAGAAAGAGAGATATCCCCTCATAAAATTATGATCTAGATATAACATGTTCGACATTTTACGACTGTAGCATTTCTTGACGTAGCTCTTAACTCGCCCCTTTTAAAGGGAGACATAGGACACAGCTCTCAACTCAAAGCTAAGTGGATTCTTTCACTCTTCCATTAAAATCGAACTTTGCTAGGAAAGCATGTCCTGTCTGTGTGGTTTTTGGTAAAGTTGATTTCATTTTTTTTCTGCTCCTGATCGATAAAAAGGTACTTGGAAGAGAGCCCCTGTAGGCATACTGTTTTTCCGTACACGACATGAAATATGATGACATATGGGACTCGTTAAGGGGATGTTTGCGATTTATTTCAGGGCTTGTCACACTCTTTTTATGACTTTCCCAAACTCTCTTTTTCGAAATAGCCTATAGATCAAAAGCCTTAAATCAGGATGATCAATTGGGAAAATTTTGGACTAGTTTTTACTTTTTTTTAGTCCTTGAAAATATCAAATATGAAATATTCGTTTTGTAATTGCTTCTAAAAAGTTTCTCTCTTTCTGTTTTTTTTTGTATCTGTTTTACTTGCAAATATTTTTTTTTATCTTCCCAGCCATTCCCCACACTTGCCTCAAAACATCTCTTAATCTTTCACCAAAGCTGTCTACTTTGGTGCTAATGCGGACAGCTGAAATGGCTCACTTGTGGCTAGATGAGATCCAGCTGTCGGCTCTGTGCCTTTTCGGAATAGAAATATTCGGGAAATTTACCCGAAAGCATTCTATTTTCCAACATTTAATGGCCATTCGAGACACACTAAATGGCGGTATTAATGTCAGTTGATTATTCATGGATTTTGATGAGATGAATTTGGAAATTTTGCAATTCTGTACACACCTCCCCCAAGCAAAATGGTTTCATGAGGAGATTTTCAATGAGGCTGAAATAAGTGGAGTCGTAGACACTTTATAAAAGGATCGTAAATATTATGGATGGTTATCATTTATTTTAGATTCCATAATTTTAAGGTTCAAATCATGCCCGAGTAATAAATTATCATTTGTCTAATCGAAAATTCAAAGTGTGATTGAGCCATAATCATAAAAGATAAGAGATACATATTTGGGGTAAGAAGAAAGTTACAAAGCACGTTTTGTGCAATGTGCAACATATTTTATACACCTTTTGCGTTTCTCTTTATCGAAGTGGGAGAAAAAAATCAGCAAAACAAAAGCTGGAGAAGTGGAGAATGAGCTATGGAATATGTTTGTAGTAGCAAGTGACATTCTTTTTTTTGGCCCGACACGCAAACCTCGTTTAACGAGCTGTTCAGCTCACGACAGGACGGCCTTATTGCCCTTGACATATGAGTAAAAATATTCGGTAGTAAAATGTGTTAGCTCCAGCAAGGAGATTGCAGTGATTGCGAAAATTACAAGAAGGTAGGGGAGCGGTCAAAGTCAAGTCAATCATGTTGATAGCGAATGTTCGTATATGGATCATGAGCCAAGAACGTTGACATTTTAAGCTTTTGCCAAATGGAAATATTAAGTTACAAAAAATGGCGGGTTAAACCCGGCGGCTTTCTTTGATATTTTTTAATTTTATAGGTTGATGATGATTATGGCCTGGTTTTTTTGACCTTGCAATTTGCATGAAAAAATAGAGAAAATAAATATTTTAAACAAGCTAATTTCTGCCTCGAAAGTAAAAATTGTGATGGGATCACAGAGTCGGGCATTGGCATTTTGTGAGTTAGTTGATGGTCAACTTTGGCTGGTTTTAACTTGTCCAAACTTGGAAAAGAAAAAGGCGATGCTTAAATAAATTATCATTAATCCAAGTTTGGCCTGGTTTTACAACTTTGGCTGGTTTTAACTTGTCCAAACTTGGAAAAGAAAAAGGCGATGCTTAAATAAATTATCATTAATCCAAGTTTGTTGGGAAAGTTGAAGGTGGAGAGGAACTATAATCAAATTATAAAGTTAGCAAGAAGTTTGCAAGCGTTATAAAAATATCTATACTGTCAATCCAACAAAATTCTTCATTGCATATATTCCAATTAAGTTAATTTAATAAAAATCTTTCCCAATTCATCCATCCATTCCTTCTTCTGATGTCCTGCAGCTATTAAACTTAGCTAAATGATATCCCCCGAAGGTCATATTTTAGCAATTTACTTGCCATTCCAGGATCCATTAGGGGATCTCTATATCGTGTAGATATCTAAGCTTTTTTTTTAGTAGGAAGAAAATAAATCGCGAAATGAACCATTTATCTCACAGCTAAATTCTATTATTTTTCGGGACAGGAGAGAAAGAACTCCCTTTATACCCAAATTGAAAATAAACACTAGATATCAATGCGTGTGGGCACAGCAGGAGGTCAAGCTAGTTCTAAGCTTAAAAAAGCCACAATCAGGTCGAACTTCACCTCCACCTCTATAAAGCTTCTATAACATTTGCATTCATTCGTGATGGAAAGATAACAGAAGGGCTTTTATACTATAATAATAGGATTGCATGATTCGAGAATATATATGGAAGGAGGGAGAAAAATGTGATGAAAATATATGCTCGCCCCTAGTTTATAACTGCACGACATGATAGGGACCGAAGAGCGAACACTACTGAACACTGAACACCGCACCTTCCTGACAATGCAGCGGGTATTATCATAATGATAAGAGAAAGGGGCTGTGGAGAGAAAGGATAGGGAGTCCATATCATTTTCCTTCCTTTTTTGCAGCTCGACTGCACACTAACAAAGGTTTGTTAGTGAATTGCGAAGAACATGCAATATGTGAACTTGTTCAGAGGAGAAAGTAATAAAAGGGGAAAATTAGAGTATTGTTCGGGTTGATTAAGTTGGGAAGGAAAATGTGGAATTTTTTTTGTAGGAAAAAGAATTGAAGTAGAAAATCAATCAGGAGTTGGAGTAATTCATGGAGGGAGATGACAAGAGACAAGAGGGATTGGTCTGGTGGAGGTATGGCTGACCTAGTGAACTGTAAATGGAGTAATGGGTGGGGAGGGAGGTGTAGAGTTACTGGGTGGTGGAAAAGTAGTGCTTATATAAAATATTTACATGGAGAAAGGAGAATAAGAGATTTGGAAGATACATTTTTAATCAAAGGAGGTTGTTAGGAGTTGGGGGAAAGTGAAAAGATTTTGTAAGATAGTTAGGATGAGCGTAAGCAGAATAGTTATTAACATTTGTTTCCCAAGAGGGTGAGACGATCAATCTTGTCTGTGATGTTCAGTGATGACTATGACGGGTTGGATGATGGATGAAGTGCTAAATCAATGTGTAGAGTTATGAATTGTTTGACATGTTTGTTGAAAGATGAGACATATGTGGGAGCATTTCAAGTAAAGTTGTAATTAGTTTCGGTTTTTTGGGCATGCAATTATGGGGAAATTTTTGATTGAATTTCTATTAAAAATCATAAATTGGAAAAGTTGCCAAAATTAATTCATAAATGTGTCATAATCGATTAGACAACTTTAGCTTTAGTCTAACCGCACCTAATCCTGATTGATAATGACAAGTTGACTCCAACCACAACATTTTCAATCCGTTTTGAACACAATTTTAATTAATAACAAGAGTATTACTCCACTCAAAAACATTTGCGTTCACACAAAAATAAATGAATTTATTACGAGCTCAGTAGCCAAAACTTTCACATTATTAATTCATTTAAATGGGAAAAGGCTGTAAATGGCTGGTGGAAAAGTATTTGTGTGAGCTCATTAGCTCCAACAACACAGAGTTTATCCAGCTTGTAATAATATTCATGTTGTTGGCAAAGTGGAAAAGAGAACAAAGTTGTTGTCATCATCAATGGAATATTATTTGGAGGAAAAAGCTGGAAAATATACGGAACACACTATGTAGAAAAAATGTAATGCATGACGAAGCATAACTTGGTCTAGTTTCTATGCATAGGGTATCCGCGTCAAGGGAGTTCCGTTCGAGCAGTTCACAGACTTTCGCAAAACTTTCCCCGACTCTCTTTCTCTCCGCAATGCTGCTCTTTCCAACATTATTTTGGGGATTAAGGGATCCTTTTTTTAAAATTTGATTGTGGATGTGGTCGAATATGAGATGGACTAAGGCTTTAGACCAGAAACTACTAAATGATAAACTGGTTAGCACAAGTGTATTCGGTATGAGACCGCAAAAAAGGAAAATTAGAGAGAAGTGGGTTACCCCCTAATACATATTCAGGGGGTAATGGGATTGAAGCCGGAAGAGTAAAAAGCAAGAGCTTCACGAGGCGTGATTATGCCGAGGAATTAGACTGAGACTGTTTACTATTTATCCTTTGTTGTAAGCTGAGGTATGTTTACCACACAGGAAGTAGAGGATTCAGTTATGGATCAGGGGAAGACATGAGATTGATTAGGGTTGTGATAAACAAGTCGTATTTTTTCCTAAATCTAAATAATAACCTAAATTAGCTACGAGACAGATACATATGTACGGGCTAAAAATATGTAGCTAGCCTTGTAATGCCATTTAAGGGGATTATTCTTTTCCAAATAGAGCAGAACCAGAGCAGAACCAGCAGGTGCCTTGCTTTTTTCAGTTTTCTCTGGGATGGAACGCCTTCAATTTCTTAGAAGCTTTTAGCAAGATGAGATAGCAAACACTTTAGCTTAGCACCTGTCCATTGTGAATATTGACAAAAAGGGGAGATAAAGATGAATATCATTGTTTATAATTTTGGACAAATATTTTTATACAATTTGCATTTTTCTTTCTTTCCGTCCCATTTATTCCTGGAGCGTATAAAAGTAAAATAATAATGTCAACGCGGTTAAATATTTAGAAAGCCCTAGAAAGATATGTAACCACTTAATTTACAAGTTACCTCTTTGTTACGCTTTTTTCCCAAGCTAATAACTGTCACTATAAGTAAAAACGGCTGGAATTGTAATAAAAATTTGGGAAAACATAAACAAAATTATCAATGGCTGGGAAAGAGGATTATGTAGTGGAGATTGCTTTATGTTGAAAATAAACAAAGGGAGTAATATTTTGGACAAATATAAAAATGATTTATTACAGTCGTATAAGACGGGTCTTTCTAGAAGTTGTTGAGACATGAATTGGACTAGAAATGGCGAACTGTCTGGGTGTCTGTCGTTATCTTTGAGATGGGCATTGGGAAGTGAGAATTGGACGGGGAAATGGTGGATCGATAATCACTTCTAAATTAATTGTGAATATTTTTAGAATCTCATTACGCTCTCCGCTCTCCTATAATTTCATTATGATCACCAACCCATATCATCCATTACCGATATTATTTTAATGAAGAGAGAGCCCTCCTTAAATAATTCAGGCAGTTTCACTTTCTCTCGCTGCTAATGACGTATTTCTATAATGATGGTTCGGAGAAAGTGTTTATATTTGATTATGAAAATGGATGTAGTCTCGTAGTTTTCTCTGCGAAAATTTGCTCCGTGCTAATACGAAATGACAAGATCCAAAGGAGAAAAGTACAGAACTTCATTAAGAATCAGTGAGTCCAAGCGTATCTCTTTCCACTGCCTGACTCCATTTGGGTGAAAGCGATGAGATCAGATGGGAATGCTCTTGAGAGATGAAAAGAGCTTCCGCCTATCATAACTCTTCGCTGTTTTGAGGAGAGAGAGAGAGAGAAAAAAAATAAGCAAAATATTTTATGTATCGTTCACATCGCTTGAACAAGTTCATGAGAGAAAGAGAAACTTGAAGATAAAAAGGGGAAAGTGTTCATCTGTGTATCAAATGGGAGAAGAGCTTATGAGGAAATGCTTTCAGCGCCCTTTATTATAAAAGCGTACGGATTTATCTCGTTTCATTGCTTTTTCGCCTAAATAAGTTGGAAATGGGTAAAATGCACATTTTGTGAGGAAATTAAATAAATGGGTAAAAGATGAAAGTAGGCCGAATTGTGTTGGGGTAGTCGTTAACAAAATGAATTATGAGGATGAAAGTATACACGAGTTTTTCGGGGATAATGAAGGGCGTTTACACGCAAAATGCTTATGCTCCTGTCATGTTAGATTGTGATTTAAGACGTTCATTATGCGGGAGATTTTATTAGAATGTTTTAAGTGAAAGTAGACGAAGCGGAATGAGATAGTTAACTGGGCTAGTTTAAAAGACTAATTATCTTAAATGCTAGTAATAAAAAAGGAGGAAAAATGATTCCTAGAAGGTTATAAGTCAAGATCGTTATATTGCTTGAAGGTCTTTAGTTTGAACTTTGTAATCCGCTTAAAGATGAGATGTTTCGAGAAGATTAAGAATTTTTGAACTTGAAAGAGTAATGCATTTGTAATAAGAAATAATTCTTGTGAAGAATGAAAAATGAAGAAAAAATGTAAAAGAGTTTCCCGGAGAGGATTTTTTAAAGATGATATTTTAATACCATTAAAACATCTCAAAGTTACTCATTTATAATCTCTTTGTAGAAGAGCTTGTTCTCTGCAACTTTTCACCATCAACCTCTCATCTTTTAGAAAGGCTTTGAATAAAATGCAAAAGCTCCGAGGACACTTGTGTGACCCTAGTTGGTTAAGTTTATTAGAAAGTTGGTGATTATTTGAGTTCCGGCTGCATTCCCAGGGAGAGAGCAAAGGGCTTAGAAAGTTTTTGTCTGTGCATTCCACATGTATATTTTTCGCGTGTTTCTTCACCCTTTTTATGGCAATAAAGTAGAGAGTATTTCTTCCACTCGATTTCAGTCGACGAGTGGAATAATAGGGGTATATTTAATGTGGGCTTGAAGTACTCAGAGAGAAAAGAAATTTTTTATCTGAGAGAATGACCATTAATAGCTTCTCTCAAACAGACATGGTCAATTTTCTCTGTTGTTTTGATGACTTTTATTCAGAGATGGAAATGATCACTGAAACATTAAGAGGAGTAATGGAAAGTAGACCATTAGAAAGTCCCGGATGGAAACTCAAGTGCTTTGTAAGTTGAGATTCGTTTGACGTGCAACACTTTGGATAAGAGAAAAAATTGGAGAAAGCGTTTCTGGATCATCAGTGGAATTTCTTCGATTGGGAGAGATGTCGATTTCCGCTCCTTTTCATCTCCTCTTTTGAGTGTACTCTTGGGCTTTGTACTGTTTCTTGGAAGGAGATTTTGTGTAGATCTACACATGTCAGTTTTATGCTTGATCGAGCTTGAAAAAATTTAAATATTTTTATCAAGTGGGAGTGGTTTGAATTTTGGAGAAAGGATGGACGAAGGAAAAGAGAATAATAGCATTAGACTTGTTTATGTGAAATCTGAGTTTACAAAGGAATATGTTTACATTTTTGTCGACTTTTGTGTAATGACTTCTCTCAAAGGAAATCCGAGAGGAAGTACACGTGTCTCAATGACGAAAGGTAAATAAGAGGAGAAGTTATTTACATTGCGCACTGAATTGTACACCAGAGTGAGGTATGTGCTGTCTGGAAATAATTGAAGCTTGTAAAAGGAAAAACTTGTGTGGGGAAAGATGAAAAGAACCACACGAACATTTTGGTCAAATAGATACAACTTATTCTATCCATTATTCATGGGTAGTGCCAATAAAAGGAGAAATATTCTTTTCACATGGGCTATTTATTTGCAAAAGCTAATAATAATTCATTTCAGTCGATATGCGTAAAAGGATAAGTATTTCTCTGGGAAAAGGAAGAAAAATCAGTCTGTGATAGGAGCTGTGATAGGAGGATTGATCACGTATTTATTTAAGGAAAAGCCTTGATTTATTGGGGAAATGTAAAGTAAACGGGGGATTGGAAATTGCTTCGTAAGCATTTATGCGTGATACGAAAAAGCAATAATTTATTTTATCACGAGCTTTAACATAAAAAGGAGAGGAAATGGAACTGTCCCATATCATTCTAAATGAGGTTTATCCTAAATCAGGAATGCGATATTTTTGCACGGTGAAAGCAACCCAGTCACCACTTACCTGTCTTGGTTAGGAAGTGAGTAAGTTCCGTCACGAAACCTCAACTTTGACATTGATTATGACTGCATTAAAACTCTCTCCTTGCATGGATAGCATAAATAATAATAAAAAAAGTTTACATGACTCACTTTTCCAAAATGCTTTTATCGTAAACCTGACCTGCATTCATTATTCAAAGCCCACTTAATTATTGTGACCACACAGAATCATTAAGTAGAGACTGCGGCAGTGTATTATGGTGGTCTAAAGAGTTAAAAGCATTCCTCTCAAGTGAAAGGCGTGCCACCTGCATATCAAGAACAGGAGGGGCCCTTATGCCGATGATATATGGTAGGGTCACCTTTCTCCTGGTAAAACAATGGAAGAAAAATGGCTTCCAGCTTTTAATGGAATGCTAGAAGCATAAAAAATGACTACAGGAAACAGCTCCGAGTCTAGCGGTCGACCAGACAGAGAGTGGATGGTTAAGGATTTTTTGTATGAAATGGAAAACTTTTTTTATGCTTATTTTATACCGCGTTTTATAACGTTTTCATACTTTTATTTGAGTTTCGTAACACATCATAAAAAATAGGCTGACCATCTCCCAATATGGTTTAGGTCAGTGGTGAGGTGAGCTCAAAGCTGTTTAGAATTTAAAGTTTGGAACAAGCTGTTAGTGAAATATTAGTCTACCTTTCGTTCAAGGATTGAAGCTTTTTTATCTTAAAAATGTAAAATGTTAGCTTTCAAACAATACTTTACTGTCAATCCGAAAGTAAAGTGGAAATGACATGATTTTTTTCTTTCTGACAAGATTGAATTTGACAGGAAATGGGAGTGAAATTGGTAGAGAAAAATAATCCTCTTTTCCTACGTCAATCTCCTATCCAATAAGTAGTTTTCTTAAATCGAATCAAGTCTGGAAATAAAAGGGTACTTGAGATAATCGTCAACAACATAATAATTCCAATTAAACTAAGCCCAAAACTATTCCGGAGAAATAGTTGAGTTGGGAAAGGAAGAAAACAATTGAATTACAGGAGAAAAAAAGATCGGATCTGAATACCCTGAAGCGGAGGGAAAAACATAACATTTTTTCGTATCTTTTGAAGAAAATCAGAGCTCGTATCTTTAGAAGAATTCCGTTGGGAAGTTGTGTCTAAGTGCGTTCCCCGAAAAAAAACATAACAAAAAAGGGTATCACCAATCTGGAAACAAATAACGAAAACGAAATGTGTGCGGAGGAGCCTATTGTGTTCTGATTTCAGTTTGATATATGTACGTAAAAAACTTGTGGAGGAGAGAAAGCACATTTTTTTCTGCTATCCTTTTTGTTCATGACTCCATGAACCCATTGTGTTATCACAAACAAAGATTTTTTGAAAGGGTATATGGGATAGTATAGATTGAAGGGTATGAAGTGGTCCTGTACCTACTTGGTTTTGTCGCTATGCAGTAGTTTCCCCCACTTTCACGGAGTTCCCTTTCATTCACATGTAATCTTGGTTGATGATGATGGGACGAGATGGCTTGGTGGAAGGGAAACGAGTACCTTTAAACAAATTTATCTCTGAGCTAGATAAAAAAGGACCGTATTTAGATATTTTGAAAGCTTTTTTTCTATAAACGTCCTCAAGTGGGGGGCTGAAACGGTTAAAAACAAAAATGGTTTGATAATTTATGGAAATATTTAATGCTTGAATGGGCTACTTCACAAAGCACAAGGATGAATGTCAATTCATCATAAATTCTGGATGAAATAGAGTGAAAAGGATAGACAAAGCTGACCTCGTTTTAGCAAAGCTTTAGGATTTTTGATTTATGACGGGAGGATTTCATAATGGCGAAAAAAGCTGTGAGCAATTGCGTAATGAATGGAGTATGCATGAGAGGCTTGATCCGTATTTACTCAGTAAATGAACTGATGCGTCCCATCATTCAAAGAGCCCACCCTCGACTGCTAAAAAAATCTTTTACGATTGCCAAAACAAATATAAAGTATTTCATTTTGCAAAAAAATGCAGAAAAATTGTCGGAAGAAATGTGATGATCGGAACAAGCTATTTTTAACAAGACTTGTTACGCTATCATAAAAGTGGAGGGCATTGAGCAGCTCAATTTGAGCTAGAAAGGCATATGATTCTGTGTAGCTCTTTTGATCGTTCTAACCTAAATGGTTTCTTATGACAATGTCACTAATGCCAGGGATATCTATAGAAATGTGTCAAAAATATTCTCATGGAATAAGCTCTTCTTCAAAAGCATATTCAAATATTCGTTTACAAAATTGATCCGACGTATTTCGAACATCCGCACTAATTTCTCGCAAAATGCCAATGCCTGACTCGGATATAGCAACACCATCGGAGCCAATTCACCCCCACCTCCGACCTCAAGTGGCCCTCAACCCCCTTCCGGATGATGGAGGTTCGTTGACAGACAGTTCGAACAGTAATTCCTCCTTAGCCTCATCCCCCCGCTATAACGAGCGTCACCCACGGGTCTTGGAGAAAGTTAGGAAGAAGCCGAGCTTCGGCTGTGTCTTCAGCAACTCCGGGATCAACTCTAGACGGAGCTCAATCGTTATGATAAACAGCCGCTCTAACCTCCCTCCCGTTGACGAAAATAATGCTTTGGACACGACAGAGTCGCAATTAGCCTTGAACCTGAGGAGAGCCACTAGATCCAGTTCTTGGACTAATCAAAAGATTCTCGACGCTATTGATGGTCTTCACACCGAACGACATGAGATAGACCCTTGCTTAGCTCTACCAGGAAAAGCGGAGAAGAAAGAGGAGGCTGTGCAGACCCATAGCTATATCCACTTTCCTTCCCATTCAGCTCCAGAAAGGGAGGAGGAGACTAGAAAAAAGGTGGAAAGGCCACAGACTAAGAGGTCTGCCGTGCTCCATGCCATCCCCGAATTTATGCTTGATGAGTCGTCCTAAAAATAGAGAAAAATTTCGTTGTTATAATGAATACTCAAATTATCGCTGTGATAAATCATTAACTTGTAAAATACTTAACATTTATTTTTCAATTTTCTCTTTTCTTAAAGAAACAAGCATACACCATTTTCTTTCATATGACCGTGACATTTCGGAACAACTGCACTTCCTTCACTCATAAAACAACTCATTTCATCTTTTGTTCAGCTGCAACTCTTAACATTTTAACATGACCTACAAAAACTAGGTTAATATCAACCTAATCACAAGGGAAGTGATGACTCCACCTATATTACAGGAAGTGAGTTTAATAACAGTTTAGGAGAGAGAAAAGGGTAGGCATAAATTTGTCGAAAGGCTCCGTGTAATATGAGAGTGCACCATATAATTTGGAAATGCTAAAAAGATGCGTTAAGCTTGCATAAGCTTTTAGTATTTCAACCATTCTCTACCTTTTTATATCCGGTTTTATTACCGGCAGAAAAAATAGGGCAAGTCTGCATTGCAGTAGTGGATAAAAATATATGAAATAGTTTCTATTTTAAACTGGATTGGACTTGGAGAAATGTTGAGAAATAATTTCGGAATTAACTTGTAATTTGTAATGTTGCAGGTGTGTTTGGAAAGTGAAATACCATCATAATCTCTGACAGAGTCTTGACATGTGGATCACGTTACGAGCATAATTCTTTCCGGGTAGAAAGTGGAATTGCCACTTTCACTTTAAAATAAACATTTTTCCACTTTCCACTCTGCTCACGGACAAGTTTACGTAAACAAGAAACATTTCAAGTTACTCCAAAAACTTCCCGATTACGAAGAGGTTGAGAATATTCATGGAGAAAGATGTATGAGACCCAATGGAGCCGAAAAGGATTGGAAACGACGGCCATCCTCTTCTCTCCTATTCCAAACAAGCTGATTTCAAAATGGAGTGAAAGTTATAACAAAATATTTAGTTTAAGATAGCAAAATAATACTTTTCCAACTACCTTCACATATCCAAGCTGTAAATAGTTTTTTTTAAATCTCAAATTGTGATAGATTTTTTGTCTGGTGCTCCAACCGTGATCCTTTTGTAGTCAACCTGAGTCAAGAAAAAGTGATGTTAAAATAAATATATAAAAAATCTCAAAGTTTTTTTACTCAGGAAAAGAAACCTCTAAAAACCAATAGATTTTTAAGTCTTAAATGCAAATAATTTTTTTCTTTCCAGACAAAATAATGAGTAGAAAAAATATGAAATCTTAAAAGTTTTATGAAAAGGCCCACTATAAAGTAATTAGTTTTAGGAAAAGTAAACTTTTTGTAAGAAAAACACGTATGAGTTATGTTAGAGGAGTAAGTTTTCTCCATTTTCCAAAGAATAATAGAAAGTAAGCTAGTATATTAAAGGGAGAAAGTCGGACGAGTTTTGAATTCTGAACACCTTTTTCTTCTCTCCTTAATTTATAATGTTAGGGGAAAGCTTTAACCAAGAAACTTTTCACTGTCAGCTAAACTGGAGAGAATATTTATTGTAATTTAGCAATAGGAAAGGAAAGTTCTTTTTTGGGGAAAGTTCGATAATAACTTATTGTATAATAAATCAAGAGAAAGCTCATAGAAGGTGTACCCTTCTAAAAGAAATTGTTAGTCAGCACTTATAAAGTTTTTAAGTGGATAAGGTAAAAAGGAAAAGAAAGGTTTTAAGAAGCGGATATGGGTCGATTAGGCAGTGCTATCATTTCCGCTATGAATACAACGAGACTGACGGTATCGACGTCGGGATCGGGATCGTACTGTGACGCGTTGCAGATTGATCTGCAGAACAATACGAGAAATTATTTATTCAAGGTAAGAGAAAGTAATCGCAGGCAAAAGCACGGAGTTATCTGGAATTTATTTTTTCCTCGAATAGAAAATATTTAACATGGTCGGGAACAAAGTCCTTCCAATCCTCGTCGCCGCTTGTGCCCTTCTACCTATTCTAGGACCGGTGGTAGCGGACGAAATGGTGTCGCTACCTCGGCATCCACCTTTACGGTAATTGAGTGATGAAATAGGAGAAGAAAGAAGAAATGAGATAACCGTCTTTGTTTAATCTTTCCAGAATAAGTTCAGATTTAAGTGAGAAGGCCGCTCTAGATCTCTTAATTAGTAAGGATAGATACGATAAGCGATTACTCCCCCCTAGTAAAGGTAAGTTATCAAATTAATTACGCAAATGGATCTTAACTCTCTTGTTAGAAATGTTTTATCACGAGAAATGTAGTTAAATTTAATATTTCAGACGATCTACCTGTGAATGTGAGTGTGCTCCTTTTAACATTAGCGTCTCCAGACGAGTCCTCTTTGGTAAGCATATGTTCAAGATTACATTTAATGCGCATAATTTCTCCATCAAAAGCAGAAGGAAAGTAGAAGAAAGAAAAAAATATGTTTACTCAGCATACAAAATGGTTACTCGGATGAAAAATACAAGCTATTACTTTATGACTGCGTTGATGGGACTCTAGCGTGTCTTAAAATGGGTTTTAATGTCCCATCTCATTCCCTTTGTCTGTTTTCTCTTCTTTTAGAAATACGAGGTAGAATTCCTCCTTCACCTGGTGTGGATGGACAAGAGGCTGAAGCACGAGATCTACGATTCGGTTAGTGGAACAGCCCCCCCTTATATTGCAGATGTTCATGAGGCAATTCCCATGCGCTATAATCCCCGAAGGAAACCCTTTTTGGATGCCCTACATCACTGGGGACGTGTTTGGATTCCTGATGTATATTTTGTCAAACATGGCGACTTCAGAGCCAACTTAGATCCAGTCAATGTCGCACTCCGCATATTTCCAAATGGAACTGTATATTTTACAACGAGGTAAATAAATAAATTATCTGACCAAAAGCATATCATTCTGAAATAAATTATTTATCTAGACGCCATCTCATCCTCTCCTGTCAAGGAAATTTGGCCATATTCCCCTTTGACGATCCCGTTTGCACTTTTGCAATCGAGAGTAGTAAGTGCTCCTGATATTTATGGAATAATCTAATCCATTCTGGCTCTTACTTTATTTATTACCGGAAATTTTTTCTCTCCAGTCTCTCATGAAAAGGATGCCTTGGAGTTTCGATGGCAGACGGATGCAGGTGTATTGAGGAAATCGCCCAATCTCACCTTCCTTAATGCTTACTTGGCACAGAATGAGACAAGCTATTGTGAATCTTCGCATTGGAGAGGTAGGCAAAGAAAAAAATGCCATTTTTACACATAAAACCTTCCTAATCATCACAATCTTCTTCCAAACAGGAAACTACAGCTGCCTCAAAGTGGAACTTGTTTTCAACCGGGATCGAGCGTATTACTTTACAACCGTTTTTATTCCAGACATCATCCTAGTCACTTCATCCTTCATAACATTTTGGCTAGAGTGGAACGCTGTACCGGCTAGGGTGATGTTGGGTGTCACAACCATGCTCAATTTTTTCACAACAAGGTTCTCCATTATAGCAAAAAATAATCTAATTATAATGTTTTCCTGAAAATCTTGTAAAATATTACCTTTTCCTGAGAAAGTCATTAGCCTAAAATATCAAATTTTTCTCTTCCCTTTCAAGCAATACTTTCCGTTCTACACTTCCCGTCGTCTCGAACCTGACAGCGATGAATATTTGGGATGGGTTTAGCATGTTCTTCATCTACGCCTCTCTTCTCGAGTTCGTTTTTGTCAACTATATAGGGCGGAAAAGGCCTAGAAGACCTTATGAACCGGGGGATCCTCGGTCATCGGCGCAGGTGTGCAGACAACCATTTTATACAGAGAATCTTTTATGCATCTTGTTCTTGCTTGCGCTTATGTTTTCTCTGCTTGTAAACTTTTACCTTTACCTTGGTATGAAATGGATGGTCCTAAAAATCAATTTCGGCTCAGACAACATATCTGCCAATTTTATCTGAAGCCATTAACGTGTTTTATTACATGTGTTGTGTCATTTTCCCCTTTTATTGTCTGTTCAATGAAGGCCTGTAGTTTTCGAGAGAGGTTCAATCTTGTTAGTGGCTATTAGTGAGGATGTCGTTGGAGATTGCTGTACTCTTATCCTTTATGGGTGGGATGAGGAAGGGAATGATTATGGGAAAATCACAGCAGGGACGTTTTTGCAGGCTGAAAAATGATTTAAATTTCTTGAAATTAAATGAAAAGACGCCGGATAATTTTTATTTTGAGGAAATGACGGTCATAAGTAAAATAGATTTCGACCACGGGCCACAAGTCTGTTCAGCAACAACGAAATAGCAGAAATGACATTTCTGGCACAAAAGCCACTGAAGCAGAAAAGAATGTTGAGGGAGACCAAAAGAATTGAGATATTTTGTTCAGATTTGTAATTCCAATCCCTTTCTTTCCCCATCATTATCACAAGTGACAAGGAGTTTGGCCTAATAAGATCATTAGTGTGCAACTTTCTTTCCAAATTTGAGATGAAAGGTTGTTCATTCTACTATTAGATCATTTTGGCTTTCATTCCAAATAGCTCACTTCAAATCATTATTATTGCCAATTCCCTCTTTTTTCTTCCCATTCCTGATTGTTTTCTTACGAATTGACATTCATTTGAGCTTCTTATAATATCCCTTTTTGGCTTTAAGAAAAGTATTTTCTTCTCGTCTAAAGAAAAACTCTTGGGCTTCCTTTTTCAGTTCCGTAAATCCGTAAAAAGTTATAAGGATGGAAACGAGATGAACGAATTTCATTTATTCCAGCTAAACCAGAATGCAATAGAGGGAGACCAAATGGAGTCTCCAGTGAACCCTGAACCGGTCGGCATCAATCCATCACCATCGCATGCAGCTGTGGCTCCGTTGGCCTTTTCCATCCCGGCTGTTAACATGGTTAATACCTAATCATAATAACCAAATTAATCCCTCAGAGAAAGTTATCACTTTTAAACGAATAATAATGATTTGAAAGATCCATGTAGATCGTAGATAAAAAGTTTTACATTCCACCATTAACTCTTTTTTCAGTAGAAACTCAAAAGTCATCAAAGTAATCACAGAAACTTTGCTTATAGTGATTGGATTGGAGTGTTTTTGTTTAAGGAATTGAAATTTTTAATCACTAAAATCACAAAAGCAGTTAGACTTGGAGAAAGTTGATAGGAATATTTTTCCTTAATCTGAAATGAGTTAATAACTTTCACTCTTTTCTCTTTTTGCAGTTGCGAAACAGGATAATAGAGAATCCGATACGTGTGGCCAAAACGATCGACGTTGTCTCCCGCATCGTGTTCCCAATCGCCTACTCCATCTTCCTAATATTCTTCTTTGTCAAACATAAAGCGTTCGTATGAGAGACTTTGTTTCACTTGAAATTTTGGATTGAGCAGAGAGCGGCGGACGAAGCCTCGCACTAAATCTCAGATCTCGGTTTAATTTGAAATTTCAAGTTGAAACTTTATTGTATCGATTATTATTATTTTAACATTGACACTTGATATGATTAACAAATTATAATTTTCTAGTCATTTTTTCTACTATGCAATATCTAGTCTAACTTTTTTGTCTTTTTATTTATGATTTTTTTCTTCATCACGACAAGACTCTTTAGGTTTTATCATTAAGTTGGTCCTTTTGGCTTATTGCGGCTTGATTTTCCTGTTGTTG